>CAUYRT010049877.1:0-11299 GCA_963574885.1 Lepilemur ruficaudatus
CAATTAATATCAATTTAAAAATGGATGCTAGGGATATTAGGATTGTGTTTATAGTGACTTATTATTATGTTTTTCCCAACAGAACTATTTTAGAAAACTTTGGCTGTCTTAGTTACAGGGAAGAGGATATGGCTTGGGGAAAAGAATAGGGCTTTGGAGTCAGAAATATCTGGGTTCAATTCTTGATTCCACTATTGGAAAGGTTAGTTTCGCCTCTTCCCTTTTGCATAAAATAAAATCTATCCCATCAAATAAAATTCCTAAAAAATTTTTTAAAATTTATTATTATTTTTTTTTTAGTAATGGGGGTCTTACCATGTTGCTCAGGCTGGTGTTGAACTCTTGGTCTTAATTGATTCTCCCACCTCAGCCTCCCAAGTAGCTGGAACTACAGGCTGCAGCCACCAGTCCTGGCTTCCCATCAGATAAAATTCTTACCTTGTTCAATATGTGTTCATTTCCTCTGTGCTGTCCCTGGAAGCCAGAGTGAAGGGAGGACATGAAAAAGAGCATAATTTTGGAATAGTGTAATGATGTGTGTCTGTGTGTTTAATCAGATTGCTTTCCTAATCTCAAGAATCAAGAGCATTTGGGGTGTGATGCCCCATTACTTCATTTCAGTTGGGGGACCATGCATGTGAGGGTCCTGGGATCCTGGGAACTTGAGGGTGAGGACACCAGGGGAAGCAGAGCTGTGCAGACAGGGACAGGAAGATCAGTGACATTGTAACTTAAGGTATGCTCTGTTCCTGCCTGTATTAGTTTGCCTGGGCTGCCATGACAAAGTACCACACACTAGTTGGCTTTAACAACTGCATAATTCTGCAGACTGGAAGTCCAAGACTGGAAGACCAAGATCAAGGTGTTTGCAGGGTTGGTTTCTTCTGAGGCCTCTCTCCTTGGCTTGCAGGTGGTCTTCCTCTCTCTGTGTCCTCACATGGTCTTGTTTCTGTGTGTGTCTGTGTCCGAATTGCTTCTTCTTATAAGAATATCAGGCCAATTGGATTAGAGCCCACCCTCATGTCTTCATTTTACCTTAATTACTTCTTTTCTTTCTTTCTTTTTCTTTTCTTTTTTTTTTTTGGAGACAGGTTTGGTGTGTTGCCCAGGCCAGAGTGCAGTGGTGCAATCATGGCTTACTGCAGCGTTGAACTCTAGGGCCCAAGTAATCCTCCTGCCTCCCAAGTAACTGGGAATACAGGCATGCACCACTGTGCCCAGCTAACTTTTCTATTTTTGGTAGAGAGGGGTCTTGCTGTATTGCTCAGGCTGGTCTCAAACTCCTGGCCTGAAGTGATCCTCCCTCCTTGGCCTCCCAAAGAACTAGAGTTACAGGCATGAGCCACCACACCTGGCCCTTAATGACCTCTTTAAAGGTCCTGTCTCCAAATACAGTCACATTCTGGGTACTGGGGGTGAGGGCTTCAACATATGACTTTTGCTGGGGGTTGGGGGGTAGTGCACAATTCAGTCTGGAACCCTTCCCATCTCACTGGTCAAGATTTTTGAAGAATATTTTCTAGGCCACTGACCTTGAGAAAACAATTCTCAACTTGCACATGTGAGAGATAGGGAGACCCTTCTACATTAAAGCTCTGATTCCCTGCAGGAAGGACTGCTTTTGGGAAAACTTTCCAAATTGCTGAATTTCTCTTCTTCCCTCACTAGTTGCTGTTGCTTGCAGAGATGGCACCTAAACCAGCATCTGAGCCCAGAGAATAGTGTCCTGACTGTTCTTCATTCACTGGGCTTGGTTTGCATTGTGTGTATTCACAGCAACTCCGTGACATTTTGTTCTCTTTCCAAGTTCAATTCCAGGTTTGAGACATACTGCTCATTTCACTTTTCTTTGCTGTTGCTGCTGCAGCTTTTTCTTCTTCTTCTTCTTTTTTTTTGCTAACCTGGTTACCTACCAGTGATGAATCATCTGATATTTTATAGTCTAGCAAAGTCAGGATAAAAAAATGTAAATGTTTTTATTTAAATGGAGATGCAAAATGTGAGAAGTGTAATGAGTAATGATTCACTCTTCAAGCACCATTTGTGGAGGTAGATTTATTCCTAATACCAGATGCACCAAGACACATTTTTCTCTTTCTTTTCAGCCCAACGGAGATGTCAATAAGCAGAAAATGGCATTCACGTACCTCGTTAGAACCCAAGTGCACGGAAGGTGAACTGGCTGGATCTCACCACATTCTCAAATGTGAGATGTGGACAAAATTGATGTCCCCCTTGGCATCCCATCCTGGCCTTCTCTTCCCACATTCCTGCTTCCACAATGGGCTTGGAAGCGTTTTTAAAATGAGACTTCATAAAATTTGAGAAAGTCTCCATTTAGTTTTATGTGGCTTTCATCTCAGAAAGTCTTCTCATTGTTTAACATGGAGAAAACATTGTAGATTACTTTAAAAAGACAGTATTCACTATTATTTCTCTGTGAATGCTGGGTTAAGTCAGTAGTATTTGTGCCACCAATTTGGCATCTTGTGGCACCAGCTAAGAATTGTGCCTGGTAAGACCTTCAAATATAGAAGTGAAATGATGGCTATACGTGCCATGTCTGCCTTCCAGAGAATACTGGAAATTAATGTAAATAGACAAAAGACATGACACTGAGTTTACTCCTCCCAACCCCAAGTTGCTTGGGACTAGCCATTGGTAAAGGTGTGCCTGGCACACATGCTTGGCATATTTGCATTTGTGGATTGACGGTCTTTGGTATGCATGCAAAATGCAGATGGCTAGTGACATCCTAGCCATGGCCACACTCCCTGAATCTCAGTGCCTGGCCAGGAGAGATGAGCAGCTAGTACTTGTCCTTTTCTTTCCTTTTTGTGCTTTCCTTGCAAAAACGTACCATATTTACAGGTTCCGTCAACAAATGTATAGTGGATGTGTCTTGGATGCCTCCTGGAAGTCGGGTGCTGGAATAAATGCTTTTCATACTTGTCACCTCAAACTCCTGTGATGTAAGACAAAACAAACTAAGAAACAAAAACTGGGGACATTGGTTATACATGACTTTTCTGAGGTTGCTAATCTGCAATTTATCATTGTTTCCTGTTTTGGGATTCATTACCTAACAAAAGATTGAACTAGGGACTCAAATTAGCCTGCATTGGTTTTATGTTGCTGTAGAAAATATTTGAGGGGTAAGGTAAGTGTTCTAACCACAAAGTTCATTCTTTCCGGCCTTCTTCTGTGGTAAGTAACACTCTCCCCTAGTACTTAGACATGTTGAGATTAAGCTGTCATGTGAAGGATACAAGATATGGCTTGTAATATCTTGCCTTCAGGAGAGGTTACAGGACAATATTCTTAGAGGCAGCATTTTATTGCATTTCAGTTGAGTGTCTATGACTTACAAAGCCAAAATAACCCTTTCTTGCCTCAGTTTCCACTGTAACAGGAAAAGCCTTTTCTATTCCCGAATAACAAGCCAAACCCATGAGTCCTATGAATTAAATGAGTCCTTGGATTAAAAAATATCCCCAAACTCATGGAGAGGCACCCTCTCGTTTTCTGCCCTTTATACCTGCTGACTTTCACCTTTTAAGTATCTCAGGCCTCCCAGGAGATCTCTGCTAATTACATTCATTTCATTTGCCTCCAACTTAACCCATTCCCAACTGAGGGTGACTGTATTCCATAGTGGATCTCAACTGGTTTTTCTTAGATGTAAATGAGGAAAGCCAGTGTCTCTTAATAGGTAGGCATGTTTGCGAATAAGCAAAGCCTTTTCATCCCATTCCTTTAATTGCCAGATTTTAAAATGCATTTGCAGCTAAGATAGTGTTGTAAAAAAGAATCCCCATTTCTTTCCGTATACTGTTCATGCCTTTTGAGTACATTTATTATTGGAAATCATTTTTTGTTCAGCCTAGTACTAGTTCAGATATGTCCGTAAGTGGTAATGAGTCAGTGAGAAGTAACCAAAAAGCCACACCAGTTTAAAAAACTAAGCTCCTGAGAGTGAATTAAACTAAAATGTATCTTGTCAGGTTTATCTGTGATCTCACATTTTATCACCAACATCCCTCAAGGGCCACAGTGAAATCGACACTACATTTAGCAAACAGAATTATGTGCTGCCTTGTTAAGACATATGACAAGTTAAACAGTCTAAAATAGTTTAGAAAAATAATTCACATTCTTTGAAGCCAGTCCCAATGTATCCTACCTGATGTTGAAATACGTAATGCAACTATGAAACTTCAAGACTATAAGACTATATAGTGAATTTTTAAGTAATCTCTGGTATTTCAGAAGATTATTCTTCATTAGATAGTCTGCAGAGATGAGTTTATAAGGTTGGTGTGGTAGACAGAATAATGGCCTCCCGAAGATATCCATATCCTAATCCCTGGAACCTGTGAATATGTCACCTTACATGGCAAAAGGGACTTAGCAGATGGGAGGATCTTGAGATGGGAAGATTATTCTGGGTTATCTGGGGAGGGGGCAGATAATCAGAAGGGTCCTTATATGAGGGAGGCAGGGGGTTCCGAGTCAGAGGAGAGGTGACGATGGAAGCGGAGGTCAGAGAGAGAGAGATTGGAAGATGCCACACTGCTGGAGGAAGGCCAGGAACCAATAGATTCCCCCCTCGAGTCTCCAGCAGGAACGCAGTCCTGCAGACCCACTTTTGACTTCTGACCTTCAAGCTTGTAAGATAATAAATTTGCCTGATTTGAAGCCATCATGTCTGCAGTAATTTGTTCCAGCCACAATAGGAAATGAATACAGTTGGCCATGGAAGAATCACATTTTGGTAGGCACATTTAGTGCAATCTGCTTGAATGGTTTCAGGCTTTATGTACCCTTGGTTATAAATGACCAGATGTCCTCTCTGATCTCCAGATGAAGTGTAGTCCAGAATTTGAGCTTTGAATGTGAAAAAAAAAAAAAAAAATTTCAATTGCAGAAAGCCTCATGGAGAGACTTTTTTTTTACTTGACCAAGTGTTTCAAGGGGAGGGCTGTTTTGCTAAAGAAGGTCAGTGTGAAACTCAAAGGTTCAAGAGCTACTGCGTCACAGTCGCAGTGGACTTGAGAGCATTACCACATGTGCGTTACAGAATCTAGAAATTTTGTAGTAAGTTAAACCAGTTAAATGAAGGTTATGTACTTGTGTTTAATCTCGTATATTTGTTTTTGGAAAAGCCTTCACGTGATATTTATACAGAGTAAGAGCTTCGTTTGGTGAAGGAGTGTTATGATTATTCTGGAGGAAAGCAGCAATAAAGATTGAATTAAATGGTTAACTTTGAAAGTATGGCTTGAGAAATGGACTGACTAGGAAAAGTCTGGGATCAAATACCCCTGCCAACTACTGGGGGGGCTCTGAAAAACAGCTGGCAGCTATTGTAGCATGAACTTCACCATCAAATGGGTTGTAAAAGGATTCAGAGTGAGGGATGTTCTAAGACTTGTTCGTCAAATCCTAAAACCACAGCCAAGCCTTGGCTCCAACTTTGAGCTCCGACTTTTCCTTTTTCTGAATCCTACTCTTGTCCTTTAAGTTCTAGACCTGTGCTGCCCCGTGTGGCAGCCACTAGTCAGAGTGTTGCTAAACCAAGGTGCCCTGGAAGCAAACAGCACAGCTTTTGATGGCAGGGTACTTGGCTGAGAACATGGGAATATGGAGAGAAGAGCAGAGAGTCAACAGGGGATGTGTTAAAAATAAAGGTATGTTTTGATGGCCATATGTTCATTTTTTCTTTTATTTTGTCCTGTTTTTTTCTTAACTCACTCTGGTCTTGATTTTGAAATATGGATATAGCTGGAATGACAATTACCTGATCAGAATATACTGGAGCACCTTTATAACACTGATTTCAGAGGAATCAGTCTTTGTAGGAAAGATGCACCATCAAGATTTGCTGTAGAACGGGCTGTAGTCTGTCCGCCCCTGGGTTAATCATGGGCTGGTGTTACCTGGTAGCACTGAAGAGTATTGTTAAGGTCAAATAACAGCATGTAAAAGTGGGTTGAAATATCCCTGGACAGATTCCAAATGGCCCTTTAACAGTCCCTCAAATTAAAGAATGTTTGTTTCCTTGAGAGAGAACTTCTACAAGCTTCTCGGGCTTTGCGTTTTCTCCCGTATGTCTGCGTGTGGTATTCTGCTGTATGAAATGTTACCGCATTTGAAACCATGTTAGTTTAAAATATATGTAAAAATTCTTTATGTGAAATGCTATATAGATAAAAGATATTCTTATCATGATTTCAAAAACCTAGTTCAAACCTTGCTTCCTTCACAACAATTTCTTGGATAAATCCCACTGTAGCAAAATTGCATGCAGAGCCTTGCTTTACTGTGGCCAGAGCGAAAGAGGGTGGGTATAGATGGGTGCCCTGTGTGGCCATGTCACATAGAGTTCCTTGTGATGACGGGAATGTTTTATATCTGCACCATCTGATGCTGTAGCCACTAGGCATATGTAGCTGTTAAGTCCTTGAAATGTGGTTAGTGCCACCAAGGAACTGAATTTTAAATTTAATTCATTTAAATTTATTTTTATATATTTTTTTAGATACGGGGTCTCACTCTGTCACCCAGGCTGGTCTTGAACTGCTGGCCTTCAAGGAATCCTCCCACCTCAGCCTCCTAAGTAGCTGGGATTACAGGCATGAGCCACTGAGCCTGGCAGTTTAAACAGTCACGCGAGGCTAGCGGCTACCATACTGGGTGTTGGACAGCACTATTCTGCGAGATCATTTGAGCAGACCCAACAGCTAGAAGCTGGGAGCCCTGCTGGGCGGCCCCTTGAGAGATGTGCAGTGCCTCTGCCTCGGACATGACCTCCGGAGCCCATAGTGACGGTGGGCTGGGGGAAGAGCTAAGAAGAAACTGAGACTTCTTTAAAAACTTCAGAATATGAATAGAGGGCATATGATTCGTTCATGACATGGAGCTGACTGGGCGATCAACTGGGAAAGATGTAATGAACATGGGAGATCAAGTACAGGCCGTGCGTGGTGGTTCATGCCTGTAATCCCAGTACCAAGAATTCGAGACCAGCCTGGGCAACATGGTGAGACCCCCATCTCTACAAAAAAAATTAAAAAATTAGCCAGGCATGGTGGCACATACCTACATGTAGTCCCAGCTGCTTGGGAGGCTGAGGCAGGAGGATCACTTGAGCCCCGGAGTTTGAATTTGCAGTGAGCTATGATGATGCCACTGCACTCCAGCCTGGGTGACAGAGCAAGACCCTGTCTCAAAAAAAAAAAAAAAAAAGAGCAGCCAGAGCACTGGCAGGCATGGGGTCCCAGTGGCAGAGAGAGTAATTGATTCTTTTGTGTGGGAAGTTAACAGTGATGGTTTTCCTGTAATTGAGATAATCTGCTTATGGCCTGTGTTTCTTGGGGTTCTTCTCACGCTGCAGCACATTAGGCCGCCCGAAATAGCTGACTGAGCGTGGCAGACCAGAGTGGTGCAGTGCAGGGTGGGGGCAAGGAAACCACAGGGGAGCAGCAGCTCTGGGTATTTGGAGCATGGGTCCCTGGGCCCCAAGCAGTGGCAACAGGAAGAGGGAGTGTAGGTAGGCCACCGGGAGCCCAGACCTGGGAGCCTCTGTTTGGAAGGGCCAGTGGGGTGGGGGAGCCAGCCTGCCCCCCTTCCTTGATTCCTCCACATCCACCTCGATGCCTTTGCACAGATACATCTGGTTTTGGGGGTGTTCCTGATACATCTGGTTTTACAGATGGGGGTGTTCCTGAAAAGGGGAGTCCAGGGAAAAAAGGAAATCAGTGTGCAGTTTAAAGGCACTTAGGGGCCAGTTTGCTACATACAGGAACCCCGTGGAAAATCCTCTTGTTATTGCAAATAATTGCCACCTAATTTATTGGTTCTGTGGGGGCTTAGTTGTGCTCTAGTTATACTTCTTCCCTCTATAGGATCTGGAAATGCTCTCCATTGGAATACCACTGGACCACACACGTCCACGACAGAGGCTTCCGTGGCAGAGCTGTGTGGCATTGCTCTGACATAGACAATCTGGAAGTTACTGAGGGGCTGCGCTCCTATGCGGTTACAAAAAGTGTGACATTTCACTGGGACCATGCACCTCGAACTGAAAGGATTGTTTATCATAATTTTAGCTGACAGCAGCAGGACTGCTGAGACCTCTCATGGGATGTGCCCATGAGGCCAGCTACAGAGCACCCCCTCCCCATGCCTGGTGACTGCAGATCAAGGGGCTGACCTTTAGTGTCCATCTGTGAGGAACGCTTTGCATCTGTGGGGCTATGGGAAATGCCAACAGCCAGCCATTTCCGCAGGGAGCGAAGTTCCATGCCAAGGAGACTAGTGAGAAAACAAGATGGCGGTAATAGGCAGGTGACAAGCTACTCGTTTTGTGGCTCAGCGTTGCTTAGGCAACAACTCGGGCAAGAGGAATCTGCAGAAAGAGATAGAGATGTCAGCTGGGTGTACAGGGAAGTGGATTTGTGACTGACCTTGAAGTGTGGGCATTCCAGGCGGGAGGGACAGCATAAACCCTGAGAAAACGAGGTTGTCCTGGAATGGTGCTTCTAGAATAGTTTTCCTTTCTCATGCAGAGGTCTGAGTCTTCAAATAAATTACTGTGAAGAACTGGATTTATAAACTATCACAGGAAAATGGTGAAGGTCATGGCCCCGGGGATCCTGAAAATTATTTTGTGTTTTCAAAGACTTTCACAGTCCTGGATTTATGGGAGGGAGGAATAAAAACCAGATTTGACAGTCTCTTCCTTCAACAGAAAAGACCTGACACTAAGCAATGCCCCATTTCAAATATTTTCCACTGAAGAGAGGGTAGCCTTGGCTGTCCAGCTGCCAGTCTGGGAAATCTCTTCCTGGGCTTGTTTTGTTTGGGGATTAAGTCACAGGGAACTCTTCTCTTCAGTTTTTGTCATTATACTTGAGATACTCCTTTTTCCCTCTTATTTATGAATTGTGAACCTTTTCTTCTGCTTTTTTTTAAACCAGAAATTTATGCTTCTCATTTATCATTCCTATGAAAATAGTTTCTTTATAGCAAATATAATGAGGACCACATTGTTCTGAATTCTAATTTTCCTGAGTAGCTTTGCCTTTCGGCGTGGGAATATGCACTGGTATCTTATTTTACTAACCCCAGTACTGGTATCTTGGGAGTAGTGTTGACTTTTATGCTAGTCCTTCCACCATCTGTAACCTGATTCAGAAAAGAAAAAATGTCAAAGATACTTAACAAGCTTTTACCACTTGGACAAAAGATGAAAGTTCCAGAAGAGTACAAACTGAGCTCCCCCGGCATAAACCTGTCTTCTAACATAGTTGCTAGAGGACAGCATCTCGTGCCCACTTTAAATCTCCTGCTGGAGCAGCGTCCCAAGTAAGAGCTGTTCAGTTGCACTTGTGATTTCAGTTTATTTTAGTCTCGCCTGTTTGTTCAAAACCTTACTAAAATTGGGATTGACTAATGGCCTTCTTAAAATTGGGTTGATTTTAGCTTGACTGTGTGTTTTCTTTTCTTTTTCAGCCTCTGGATGGCTCGTATTCCAACTAGTATGATTCAAGTATTCCAGTGCAGTAAAGGATCCAAACTATGTCCCTTAGGTAGATAAATAAATAGAGAGTGGAATTCTTGAGAGCTGCCAAACTGACCTTTTCCACCAGCCGCTAAACTCCCTTAAAAATGGTACAAAGATTTGAGGCCCTGAGTTGAGAGGGGGAAAAAAACTGAGATATTTGAGTTAAAAGATCCAGGAGACTCTATCCTGTTTGGTTGTTCATTCTTGTGTATTAATTTTTAATAAGGAAGTGAACCCCAGATGACAGAACTGATTTTCTTTTATTAGGTGACTGTTGAAATCTCTTGCTTAAATCAGGTTAAAGAAGAAAAAATGATGCTCTGTAAATCTGGCCTCTGGGTCTCTGGTATGTATGCAAAGATTTCTACTTAATACCTATTTCTGTTTCTCAGGCATCCTCATGACAACGTCTTCTAGAATAAAAGGAAAATATATAATGCAATCAAAGCAACTTTTAATTTTTTTTTTTTTTTTTTGGCAGGGAGAATATGGACTTAAGTAAAAGACTCCATTTCATCCTTTCTGGGAATTTATTTTTTTAAACCAAGTATAATAATGTTCCATGTACATCCACTAGCAGGGATATCAGCTGTACCCAGTCAGCATCACCCACAGGGACAGGGTGGGCTAGAGACCTGGGGAGGGAGAAACCAGGCCTTATGCTCTGTGATCTGTTGGCAGGTGAACGCGCCCAGTCCTGTTGGCCTTTGTGCCGCAGTAGTTTTGTTGATGCACATTTGTATTTTAGATAAATATATTGGGTCATTATTTGAATTTCAAATTGAATTTCCTTTACGAAAATGTATACATTAAACTTTTTATGCTTGAAGATAAATATTCATATCAAGATTGACTCTGATGGTCTCTTTTACTCCCCATTCATTTCCCATAGGAATGATAAAAATTCATTTATTCACCTATGAAAATGGCATTTAAGACCTTGAAAATGGAGAAGATTTGGAAAGTCACTTGTGCCATAAAATTTCTGAACACTGAAGGGCCAGTGATTCAATCTTTATTGATTGATTGGTTGAATGATTGATTTCAATTTCTTCTCAATTTCTTCTTCAATAATTGTTGTGTTAGTCAGCTGCATTGCTATAAAGGAAATATCCGAGGCTGGGTAATTTATAAGGAAAATAGGTTTATTTGGCTCCCAGTTCTGCAGACTGTACAAGCATGGCGCCAGCAGCATCTGCTTCTAGTGAGGGCTTCAGGGGGCTTCCAATCAAGGTGGAAGGCGAAGTGGGAACAGGTGTGTCATGCGGTGAACGAAGGATGAAGAGAGGGAGGAGGAGGTGCTAGGCTCTTTTAAACAACCAGCTCTCCTGTGTACTAACAAGATGAGAAGCCACTCATTATCACAGGGAGGGGACCTAGACATTCATGAGGGATCTGCCCCCATGACAAACACCTCCCACCAAGCCCTACCACCAACACTGGGGATCACCTTTCTTTCTTTCTTTCTTTTTCTTTCTTTTTTTGTTTTTTGAGTATTATGCTTTTTTTTTTTTTTTTTTATACAGTCTCACTCTGTTGCCTGGGCTATAATGCCGTGGCGTCAGAATAGCTCACAGCTACCTCAAACTCCTTGGCTCAAGCAATCCTTCTGCCTCAGCCTCCCAAGTAGCTGGGACTACAGGCATGTGCCACCATGCCCGGCTAATTTTTCTATATATATTTTTAGTTGTCCAATTAATTTCTTTCTATTTTTAGTAGAGACGGGGTCTC
>CAUYRT010049881.1:0-21964 GCA_963574885.1 Lepilemur ruficaudatus
TCATTAAATATGAAACGTTGGCTGGGCGTGGTGGCTCACGCCTGTAATCCTTGCACTCTGGGAGGTCAAAGAGGGAGGTGAGCTTAGCAGTTCCAGACCAGCCTGGGCAAGATTGAGACCCTGTCTCCACTAAAAACAGAAGAAAAAAAAATTAGTGGCGTGACTAAAAATAGGAAAGAAAATTAGCCGGGCATGGTGGCGCATGCCTGTAGTCCCAGCTACTCGGGAGGCTGAGGCAGGAGGATCACTTGACTTAAGCCCAGGAGTTTGAGGTTGCTGTGAGCTAGGCTGACACCTCCGCACTGTAGCCAGGTGACAGCAAGACTCTGTCTCAAAAAAACAAATAAATAAAAATAAAAAATATATGAAATGTCCAATTTCAATTCTAAAGTATAGTTTATTATATCTCACACAAGAATTAGCACAATTAATCAAAGTTTGCGCCTAAACTAGCCACACAGTTTTGCGACCTTAACGGTGGCTTGTTTATGACAGCAGCAAAAAAGCCTTGGAGAGCAAGTGGCGATGAAATCGCGAAAGGCGTTTTCCACAGCTTGTTGAGAGCTGACTATTTTTCCTTGCAAAGAGTGGTCCAAAGCCTGGAAGAAGTGGGAGAGGTTCTCCGGGCGCCGCCAGGGAGGCAGACAGCGCTGGCGGGTGGCGCGGGGCTGCTGGGGCGCTCTTAAAAGTGGGAGCTAAACAGCACGCCCTCTGCAGGGGCCCGCACGGGCCAAGGCCAGGTGTACGGGGTCGTCAGCTCACTGAACAGCCTGCCGCGTGTCCCCCACGCCAGCAGGAACATGCTGGGGCTGGGGCGAGCACGTGAAAGCAGGGACCAGGCAGGACACAGGCTCACACCGTCTGAGGCGCCTGGATACGCTGCTGCTACCCGAGTGAAAAGAGGGCAAATGCCGGCGAAAGCTGTCCCCCGCGGTAGCGCGGCCCTGCAGAAACCACACAGGGCCGAGCAGTGCAGAGAAAGCTCGCTCACCTGCCACCTGGAACCGGCAAGGAGGGCCCCGCCCTCCTCCGGTGTCCCTCCAGCGCCCCCTACTGGCCAGGCCCCGCAAGTTTCTGGCTGGCAAAGGGGAAACACGTGCGAGGCGTGGCTCCATTAACAGCAGGCAAAAAGAGAGAGTTTAGGGGTCAAGAAGTAAATGCACCTAGGAAGTAATTCTGTAGTTAAGTGACTTACAGCAGACATGCGACCTGGGATTCACCAATCAGGTGCATCCACAGCAGCTTGGCTTCAAACGTGAGCCCCAATCCCAGGAGAAATGAAAACATAGGTCCGAAGAAAAACTTGTACCTGAATGTTCACAGCAGCATTATTTGTGATAGTCAGTAAGTGGAAACAAGCCAAAAGTCTATCAAATGATGACTGCATAAACAGAATGTGGTCTATCCATACAATGGAGTATTATTCAGCCAGAAAAAAGAAGGAAATTTTGATACATCCGTGCTACAACATGGCTGAGCCTTGAAAATACCATGCCAAGTGAAAGAAGCTGGCCACAAAAGCCTACATACTGTATGGTTCAATTTATATGAAATATCTAGAATAGGCAAATCCATACGGACAAAAAGTAGATTAGTGGTTACCTAGTGCTAGGTCCTGGGAAAGGTTTGGGATGAACTGGTGGGTGATTGCTAAAGGGTATGGAGTTCTTCTTCTTTTTTTTTTTTCTTGAGACAGAGTCTCACTGTGTTGCTTGGGCTAGAGTGCCGTGGCGTCAGCCTAGCTCACAGCAACCTCAAACTCCTGGGCTCAAGCGATCCTCCTGCCTCAGCCTCCGGAGTAGCTGGGACTACAGGCATGCACCACCATGCCTGGCTAATTTTTTCTATATATTTTTAGCTGGCCAATTAATTTCTTTCTATTTTTAGTAGAGACAGTGTCTCGCTCTTGCTCAGGCTGGTTTCAAACTCCTGACCTACAGGCATGAGCCACTGAGCCCAGCCAAGGCTTTTTATTTTATTCTGAGTGGAATGGGAGCTGTAAGAGGGTTTTGAGTAGAGGGGGCGTGTGATCTCTGACTGTGTGGGAGCTGGGGTGTGGGGGTATGGGACGACCAGGAGGCTGCTGTGATCGTCCAGGCAGGAGGTGACAGTAGACAGGACCAGTATGGGGGGTATGGAGAAGGTGGGAAGTGTATGAATTTGGAAACACGTTGAAAGTACAGCCACTGGGACATACGGATGAATTGAAAACTGTGATGGTGTGTGTGTGTGAGAGAGAGGGGGAGAGAGAGAGAAAGGTGTTGGGATGGTTACAATGAAGCCTCAATTTCATCAACAGGAAAAGGAAAACAATACTCCATAGGGTTGTTGCGGGGAGCCTATATAATGTGGGTATGAAGCACTTAGCACATTTCACGAAACATCATCTGATACCATGAACCCATCATATTTCTTAGGGCACCACCAAAAACCCTGTATGTGTCCCCTGGAGTTCAAAAAAAGTCTCCACTATGCCCCAAATTCTTCAAAGATATATCTACCCCTTCCTTAGTACTTTGTTCTTTCACCGTCCTTAGGAAGCAGGAGTGACTCGGGGTGACTTCCTCTCCTCCCACTACTCTATAGGTTCTGAGGATTCTACAGTCGGGATTCTCTTTCTAGAAGAATTCCATGCTCACCGCTCCAGCCTCCTTTCTGTTTCTCTTCCACTTTCAGTTTCTTATCTGTCTGTCATCTCATGACGACACCCGGGCTTCTCCAGCCCCGCCCTGGCGGTAAATTCCAAACTGAGGTGGTGCGTTTGCTTTTCTTACATCAGCTGGCATTGCCCCTCTGGCCAATCTGGTGGCTCATGCCCTTGCTTGCCTTATAGTTCCCTGGGGGCTCTAAAGATTCCTACATCTGGGCTGCAAACTCAGAGATCTGGTTCATGTTAATCAGTACTCTACCAGTGGTTCCTAAACTTTAAAGTGCATTCAAATCAGCTGGAGTCTCGCTAACCCATAGATGTCTGGACACTCGCCCTCCCCAATTTCCGATGCAGTAGCTCAGAGAATTTTCATGTCTAACAAATTCGCAGGGGAAGCGGATGCTGCTACTCCAAGGACCACACTTTGAGAATCACGGCTCTATCCCAAGAGGTGGGAATACGTGATGGTTAAAACTCTCACTCCTGAGAGTGCGGTCCAAACACCAACAGCATTGGCATCACCTTGGGAGGGTGCTAGAAATGCAGACTCCCACATCCTTTTGTAGTTCATAATTGTAATCGTGGTGATTGGGCTTTCACACGCATGCGCGTGAGTGAGATGTGCCTCGGTCAATCCTTGTTACATCAGCTCAGCCCATTACCTGTCTGACATAAAAAAAAAATGCAGAATCTTGGCCCGAGTCCAGACCTAATGAATCAGAAATCTGCATGTTAGCAATATCTCCAGGTGATTCATACACCTGTTAAAGTTGAAGAAGAACCGGGTTCAATCCCAGTGCTGCCCATTATTAACTATGAGGTCTAGAAGCATCTTCTTGAGGTCTCAGTTCTCTCATCTGTAAAATGGGAATAATTGTATTAATAATATCTACATCATAAGGTTATAGTAAGGATTAAATGAATTAACATAAAAGCGTAACAGCCTTGCATAGGAGATGCACCAAATGAATGTTGACTATTTTTGTTGTTATTGTTACATATTATTATTACAATAATCCCCCCTTAGCGATGGGGAATGCATTCCAAGACCCCCAGTGGATGCCTGAAACCGTGGATAGTACCGAACCCTGCATATACTATGTTTTTTCTATCTGATAACCAAGGTGGCTACTACTAAGTGGCTAAGAGGCAGGTGGCATATACAGTGTGGATGTTCAGGACAAAGGGACGATTCACATCCCGGGTGGGAATTGCAAGATTTCCTCACGCACAGAACAGAGCACAACTTAACACTTATGGATTGTTTATTTCTGGAATTTTTGGACTGCGGTTGGCTGTGGGTAATTGAAACTATGGGTAAGGGAGGACTACTGTATAATTATTATTATTTTTTCAGCTCCCAGGTGTTTCCAACATGCAGCCAAAGCTAAGAAATACTAAGCAAGGCCAAACCTTTCCCCCTGGGACCTCAGGAGCCATGGAGATATCGATAAAGGTGTCAAAAGGCACTGAAACAGAGTTGCAGACACCAGGACAGAGGCCAGAATTAGAAAAACAGCCGCAAAGCCCCAGAGACCGAGATTTCAGAAATAAAAAGCTGAATCCAGTGCCGCCCAGCAGGGGAGACAGAGACTGCAAGGAAATACACCTGCAGAGAAGTACCAGCCCGCTCCCCTAGCCAGGAGTCAGGGGCGAAGCTAAGTGAGGCCGACCTTCCTCCCTTATGAGCATCCATCCGTCTGTCTGTCTGTCCATCCATCCATCTCACTCCTTTCCCCAGTCCCTGGCCCAGCCCTGACTCCCCTCTCCCGGCCATGTCCTCAGGCCTTCAGTCTGCCATGCAACAGCAGAGGCCACCACCTTCGTGAGTCTCCCCGCATGGTGGCTGAGAAGGCAAGCTCTGGAGTCAGACAGACCTGGGTTTGAATCTGACCCCGCCACCTACCATGTAACCTGGACAGATTACTTCTCGGTGCCTCAGTTTCCCCATGTTGGAAAATGGGAAATCATAATAAGATGTCTGACCTCCTAAGTCTGTTCTGAGGATTTAGGAGGCTCACACAGGTGACGTGTATTTAGAATGGTGCCCAGGACAGGTGAGCATGCCAAGTAGCCATGTGGCCGATGATTTCCCACGCATCCTGCTCTCACTCTGTCCTGCCTCCTCTGATCTCTGTGGACTCACTCCTCCTCCTCCTCCTCGCGAGATTTTTGAAGTCTGCTCTCCATCCCTCAAGCTGTGGACCGAGGCTCTCTCCCGGTCTGCCTCTGTCCTCAGACCCACTCCCCCTGACGGACAGTGACAGTAAACACCTGGTCACCCTGGCACATCGCAGGGGCTCATTAGTAGTTGAGGAAAGAATGGATGAAGGAATTCTTTGGGCCTCCAGGCCAGAAGGGTGGGTCATGGCTCCCGCCCCTCCACAGGACCTGAAACCGGGGACTTGCCACTGCAAGCGAGGCGTTGAGGGGCGCGAAGGATGGGTCCGTGGGCGGGACAAAGGTGAGCAGGATGGTGGGGTCAGGTGACGGGGGACAGGGGCCAGTGAGGCGAAAGGGACCCACTAGGTCAGGTTGAAGACAGAGAGAGGCACGAGGAGACAGACCCGAGTGGTCCTGGTGAGGAGGGTCGAGGACACAGGCGAGGGACAAAATCGGGAAAAGGGGGGGAGAGCCCAATGGGGTCCCAGCTCCCGCCTCCCGGGGCAGCCTGCCCTGACCCTCTCATCTGGCTCCCCCCAGCCTCTCTAACCTGCCCCTCGTCACCTTTCCCCTCCCCTTGCCCCCCTTGCTCACCTGCGCCAACACCTGCCCCCCATCTACGGGTGCGCCCCTTCCCCCTGCTCTCCCCACCCGGCACCCTCCTCCCTCTTCCCTTTCCCCTCTCCCCTCCTCCTCCTCCTCCTCCTCATCTGTCCTCCTCGACCTTTTCCCCTACTTGTGCCCCTCCTTGCAGGTATCCTTTTTACGGGCTGGGACTTCCTGTTTCCCACCCAGGGTCCCGTGTGCCCCTCTCAGAGCTTCTGGGCACCCCGGGGCGGGGGCAGGGCTGTGGGACGCGGCTGGGAGCAGCCACCGCAGGACGACGGCGGACTCGCGGGGGAGAAAGAGGCAGAGGTGGGGGGAGGTCGGAGAAGGCTGCCCAGGTGGAGGTTGCCCTGGGGCTGGGGTCTGGCTGTGGGATCCCAGGGTCTGCCCGGCCACCGGCGGAGCCAGCTGCTCTGAAATGCCCCTTCTGCCCCGCCCCCTCTGCCTTTGAGGGTTACACCCCCCCTCCCGCCCCCGACACCGTAGTCTGTTCCCGCTGCAATAACAGAATACCATAAACTGGGTAGCTTATAAACGCCAGAAGTTTATTTATTGCAGTACTGGAGGCTGGAAGTCCAAGATCGAGGCGCCGGCAGATTGCGTGTGTAATGAGGGCCCTTTTCCTGGTTCATTCACTGTGACTTCTGGCTGTGTCCTCACCTGGTGGAATGTGCCAGAACACTAGCCCCATTCGTGAGGGTTCCGCCCCCATGACCTCATCTCCTCCCAAAGGTCCCACCTCCTAATTCCATCACCTTGGGGGTTGGGATTTCAATTTAAGAATTGGGACAGCGCAAACCATAGCAGGGGGTGCAGAGGCTAGCACCCCCTGTGGGGGTCCTGAGAGGCACACTAGAGAATCCAAGGTGGCCCTGGTGGCACCGTGGGAGGGGGCAGGCAAAGGAAAGTGGGCTGAGACCTCCTCTGACTCAGGGTCCTTTGACTCAGCTCTTCCCAACCCCACGTGGGAAAGTGACCTTGTTTTCCTTCCACCTAACCTAGTAGGACCCCCCAGGACTAGTTTCCAGGAGCATTGCTAATGGAGGAAAGCAAGTTGCAGAAAAATGTATGCCGTATGATTGCATCCACTGTGGTCAAACCAATAACAAAAACAATATGTGCCTGAGTCTACGCTTGTTTAAGTGGCTGTCGGTGAACAATGGTTATCTAAAGGGGTCCGAGTGGGAAAAGGAGGTGGGGAAGAAAACAGAAAAGAAAAAATAACCTGTAGCTCCATGGAAAAACATGTGTGGAATAATTTTCTTTCTTTTAGTACATCTTTATCAACTTTGATTCTTTACAAACTTTTTTGTTGTAAAATACTATATACTTACAAAAAGTTGCAAAAACACCACTGAGAGATTCCCTGTACCCCTCAACCAGCTTTCCCCGATGGTAACATCTTGCATAACGGTAGCACATTCTTAAAAGTAGGACACTGTCATTGTCATAAGGCTATTCACAAAACTACGGACATTACTGGGCTTTCACCAGTTTTTGCGTGCACTCATTTCTTTTTGTGTGTCTTTGTGTATAATTCAGTGACGTTTGATCACATGTACAGTCCCACAGTCAGGAATACAGAATTGCTTCCTTACTACGTAGAAATGCCCGAGTGCCACCCTTTATATGATAGTTACACCTTCCCTCTCCTTCCCTTACCCTTGACAACCACTAATCTGTCACCATGTCTATAATTTTGTCATTTCAAGAATGGTGTATAAGTGGAATCATATAGCATGTCACTTTTTCAGACCAGCTTTTTATTTCACGCGGCCACAATGCCCTTAAACTCCATCCGAGTCGTGTACATCAATAGTTCAATCCCTTTTACTGCTGGGTGGTGTTCCCTTGTGTGGATGAGCCAGACTGTAACCGTTCACTTGTTGAAGGACGTGTGGCTTGTTGCCAGTTTGGGGCCATTACAAATAAAGGTGCTATGGATATTTGTATCAGCTTTTTGTGCAAACATTTTTATTTCTCAAGGATAAAAACCCAGGAGTGTGACTGCTGAGTTGTGTGACGAGTGCATGGTTAAATGTTTAAGAAACTGTAAACTGTTTTCCAGGGTGGCTGTAACATTGGACACTCCCACCAGCAATGCATGGGAGGTCGAGTTTCTCCACGGCCCCACAAGCATTTGGTACTATCAGTATGATTAATATTATTTGTCATTCTAATAGGGGTGTAGTGGTACCTCATGGTGGCTTTCATTTGCATTCCCCGAATGGCTAGTGATATTTACATCTTTTCATGTGTTTATTCACTATCTGTGTATTCTCTTTGGTGAATTGTCTGTTCATGTCTCCTGCCCATTTTCTATTGGATTTTTTCTTGTTCTAATGGATGAGTTTTGAGAGATATTTGTACACCCATGCTCATAGCATTATTTGTAATAATCAAAAGGTAAAAGCAACCAAGTGTCCATCTACTGGTGAATGGATAAGAAAAATGTAGCATGTATGTACAAAATTGAGCCTTAAAAAGGAAGGAAATTATAACATATGCTACAAATTGGATGCAAAAATGGAGAGTTATTGTTTAGTAGGTATAGACTTTCAGTTTTGCAAGATGAAATCACAACAACGTAAATGAGGAGAGGGACTCTACTTTTTTTTTTTTTTTTTTTTCAGACAGAGTCTCACTCTGTTGCCCGGGCTAGAGTGCCGTGGCGTCAGCCCAGCTCACAGCAACCTCAAACTCCTGGACTGAAGCAATCCTTCTGTCTCAGCCTCCCAATTAGCTGGGACTACAGGCACGTGCCACCATGCCCGGCTAATTTTTTCTATATATTTTTAGTTTGCCAATTAATTTCTTTCTATTAATAGAGACAGGGGTCTCGCTCTTGCTCAGGTTGGTCTCAAACTCCTGACCTTGAGCGATCCACCCGCCTCGGCCTCCCAGAGTGCTAGGATTGCAGGCATGAGCCACCGCGCCCGGCCTTGAGAGGGACTCTACTTAATGCCACTGAACTGCAAACTTAAAAATGGTTAAGATGGTAAATTTTATGTTATGTTTATTTCATCCCAATAAAAATAATAAATGTTGAGAATGGGCATCTTTGTCTTGTTTATGATTTTAGGAGGAAAAGCAATCAGTATTTCACCTTGTTTTAGGTGAGTGGAAGGTTTTTCACAGATTTTCTTTTTTTTTTTTTTTTTTGAGACAGAGTCTCACTCTGTTGCCCAGGCTAGAGTGTCATGGCATCAGCCTAGCTCACAGCAACCTCAAACTCCTGGGCTCAAGTGATCCTCCTGCCTCGGCCTCCCAGAGTGCTGGGATAACAGGCGTGAGCCACCGCGCCCAGCCTTCATAAACTTTCTTTATCAAGTTGAGGAATTTCTCTTCTATTCCTAGTTTTCTGAGAGTTTTTATCAGGAACAGATGTTAGAGTTTATCAAATGCTTTTTCTACATTGATTGATATCATCATGTGGTTTTTCTTCTTTAGCCTATTAATATAATGGATCCCATTGATAGATTTCAAAATATTTAGCCATCCTTGCATTCCTGAAATAAATCTCATTTCATCATGGTGTACAACTTTTTTTTAATATAAAACATCTTTATTCGCTTTGGACTACCATAATTCCAGGAAGATTGCTCCCCCCATTTTGTAGAATGGGATCTCACTATGTTGCCCAAGTTGGTCTCAGTCAATCCTCCTGCCTCAGCCTCCTAGAGTGCTGGTATTATAGACGTGAGTCACTGCACCCAGCCAAAGTTACCTTTTTTCCCCATTAAAATTGCAGTGAAATATGTGTAACATAAACTGTACTATTTTAACCATTTTTGTACACAATTTAGTGGCATTAATTGCATTCACAATGGTGTGCAACCATCACCACTATCTATTTCTAAAAACTTTTTCAAGTTTTAGAAACATACAGAGCATACCCTCACCTTAGCCCTGGGTAATCTCTGATCTGCTTTCTGTCTCTATGAATTTGCCTATTCTAGATATTTCCTATAAGTAAAATCATAAAATGTTTGCCTTTTTGCATCTAGCTTATTTCATTAGCATAATATTTTCAAGGATCATCCATGTCGTAGCATGTGTCAGAGTTTCATTGCTTTTTATGGCTCAATAATGTTTTCTTGTACATATACACCACATATTGTTTTTCCACTCACCTCTTGATGGACACTTGGGTTGTTTCTACCTTTGGCTATTGTGAATAATGGCACTATGAACATAGGTGTACAAGTCTCTGAGTCCCTGTTCAATTCTTTTGGCTATATATTTATTTATTTAATTTTTTTCTTTTTTTAGAATCAGGGTCTCGTTCTACTGTGCTGGGCTCAGACTCAAGGTCCAGGATCTCATCATCTATATCAGATCAGGTGTTGGGAAGGCTACACTATTGCCAGGATATCAGGAACTCTTGAGCACCTCTGGAAGGAGAGAGGCAGGTCCAACTCTTTGGGAGAGCAAGTGATGAATATTTAGAACTGTCCTGCTCATTACAATAGCCACTAGCTACATACAGTCATCAATTTTAAATGAAATGAAAATTCAAGTCCTCCACTGCCCCAGCCAAATTTTAAGCACTTAACAGTCACATGTGGCTATTGTCTACTGTACTGGACAGTACCCGTGCAGAATATTTCCATCATTGTAGGAAATTCTCTTGAACGGTGCTGACTAGGCAATGTAAGTGCAGGTGAGCCTGTGATCCAGCCATCCTACTCCTGAATATATGTCTCAGTTTGGGTCCTCCGAGAAGCATAGCCTGAGCCAAGGGTGTATTGGGGAGAAGTCCCCCAGAAGCATGAGTGAGTGGGGAAACTGAGGTTAGAAGAGCAAAAAGCCAATAATGGCGTAGCCTGGAGTAGAGAGGGGGACACCTGGGCACGGAGAGTGAGCACCCCCTTAAATTCTGACCCTGACCCCCAACTTGCCTTACGCTAGTCCCAGCCCTGGAAGGGTCAGTACTGTGGCAACTAGAGCTCGTTTATATTGGGACCCTCAGACGGTGGAGGAATCGTGGACACACCTGAGAACAGACCCACTGAAGAAAAGGGAAGCTGCAGTATTTATTCACGGGCTCCCACGCCGCCCCAGTGGAGGACTTCTCCTGGGGGAATCGGTGCTGGTGCATCTGTCTGCGTGCAGACAGTGGGAAGTCCTCAGACTCAGAGGGAGAAGTAGAAAGATGCAGGCACACGAGGTGGGAAGCTGGCAGCATGCATGGGAACTCCCACCATCTCCGCAGTGAGCACAGAAGTGGGTCGAGGGGACACAGTGGGAGGGCGTCAGCTGGTGTGCTACAGTATATTCCAGAAAACCGCCCACACAGGGGACAGGTGTGGGCCTTATGGCGATGCGGAGCTGGAGACAACCTAGGTGTCCATCACTGGGGGAACGGATAAGTACAAGTGCTGTGGGCACACCAGAGACTGTGACCCAGCAGTCAGAAACGGGAAGTTGGATGTACGCAGCTGTATGGAGAGATCTCAGAGACAGTGCTCAGTTACAAAAAAAAACCCGAAGAAGTAGAAGATTTATAGCACAATCCCATTTATGTAAATTGGAAACACACACACACAAAATCACAAATTATAAAGATACATCTTTGCAGCTATTTATCAAGTGCATTAACGTGGGCGTGTAGCGGGTGGGACTGGAATTGGGGATGGGTGGGTAAAACCTTGGAGGGTCTTTCATGGGCCGATTGTGAGTCTGTGTTATGGTTTGAAGAGTATGATTAATAACTGTCTGCACCAAAGGGCTAAGGAAAAGTAACGAGAAATAAAAAGTATGAGGTGCCTGCACATCAGAGCGATTGCTTACCTGCTACACAGTTATTGTGACTGCAGGGGCGGTGACAGCCAACAGACTCACTGGCTGCCTTCCTCACTGCCTCTCCCCGGGAAAAGGGGAGCACCTCACCCCTTTCATGCTGCCCAAGAGAGACCAGAAAGAGAAGTGGACCTGTGACCCCCGCAGGCTCTCATCTCGTCCCTTGGCTGTAGATAGAACAGGGGGACGTAGGACTCTGTTCAAACCCCAGCTCTGCCACTGACCTGCTGTGGCTGCAGTCCCCAACCCCTGGGCTGCGGACCAGCACCGGTCCATGGCCTGTTAGGAACCACGGCCGCG
Source organism: Lepilemur ruficaudatus (assembly GCA_963574885.1). Lineage (NCBI taxonomy): Eukaryota > Metazoa > Chordata > Mammalia > Primates > Lepilemuridae > Lepilemur > Lepilemur ruficaudatus. The sequence goes on from CAUYRT010049881.1 coordinate 11,522, forward strand.
CAGCAGGGGGTGAGCAGTGGGCCGGTGAGCGAGCAAAGCTTCATCTGTATTTACAGCCGCTCCCCATCACCTGAACCCCCAGGAGAAAAATTGTCTTCCATGAAAGCGGTCCCTAGTGACAAAAAGGTTGGGGACCACTGTGCTGTGGGACCTTAGGCTTCCCATGCTTCAGTTACCTTGTCGCTAAAATGGGGATGATCATTGTATTCGTCAGGGTCCCCGGAGAGACAGAACCAACAGGAAGGACGGATGGATGGACAGCCATTGATGGGTAAGAAGGGATTTATTAGGAGAATTGGCTCAAACGGTAATAGAGTCTAAAAAGGTCCACGACAGGCCACCTGCAGGGCCTGGGACGCCAGTAGCATGACTCAGTCCGCCGCCAGAAGCCTCAGAACCAGGGAAGCCAATGGTGTCACTCTCAGTCTGCAGGCAAAAGCCGTAGGACCCTGGGAGCCAGGAGGGTCGTGGGTGCAAGTCCTCGAGGTCAACAGCCGGAGAGCCTGGAGTTCTGACATTCCAGGGCAGAAGAAGGGTGTCCCAGCTCATAAGATTTCCTCTGACTTTTTGTTCTTCTACTCAGGTCCTCAGCCCATTGGGTGGCGCCCACCACATTGGGTGATGGTGGGTTTTCCTAACTCGGCCACTGACTCAAATGCCAGTGTCCTCCTGAAACACCCTCACAGGCATACCCAGAAAGAATGCCTTACCTGCTAGCTGGGTGTCCTTCCACCAGTCACGGTGACATCTAAAATTACTCATCACAATTAGAAACATAACTGCTCATGGAAATGTTAAGAGCGTGAGTGAGTTAGTTCTCGGAACCTTCTTAAGCCGATGGTGGCAGCTCCTTCTCTGCCACTCAGGCAACCTCCCCTACACACCCCTGCACGCTTCCTCCCCTCCATGACGGTCCCCAGGCCAGCTTCCCTTCCCGCCACCGCCACTGCGCAGCCTCTGTCAAGGGCTCTCAAAGTCAACTGGCTGAAAAATTGGGGGTGATCATTGTGTTAGTCAGGGGCGGTCTTAAAACTTGCCCAGGCAGTACAAAAAGTCGCCCGGGAAGTCCTCAAAGTTGTCAGGCAGTAAAAAAAAAAAGTGGCCACGGAGTCCTCACTGAAATTCTCGGGGCGCTTGTAACATTTCACTTTCTCTTTCCCTCTTGGCACAGCTCCAGGCTGACCCGGCCCCACCTACACCTGCTTCATCACCTGGGCCAGCCGGGTCAGTGACGTCACACGCCTTTCAAGTGGAGATTCCCATTTCCAATCGCCTTTTGCTTTACATACATCACCCAGGAATGCGCGTGTAGAGGGTTAAATAGCAGAGCCATGCGGCTCCGGCGGCAGCTGCGATTTGGCCATGGCTGCAGCGTGGAGGATCGTGGTGCTGGTGACCATGGTGCTGGGCTGGGCCAGAGCTGGCCCTGTCCCCACTTCGAAGCCCACCACAACTTGGAGGGGCTGCCACCTTGGCAGTTTCAAATCTCTGTCACCACGGGAGCTGGAGACCTTCAAGAAGGCCAAGGATGCCTTGGTGAGTTCCTGTTTTCCGGCCCACCTCTGTCCTTTCCGCGGTGGGTTAAACTCACACGGTGAGGCCAGCCTCCGCCCTGGCTGCCTCTGGCGAGCTTCCAGCCCTCCTGCTCTGGGCTGACCTGTGCCCTTGCCCCCTAGGAAGAGTCACTCTCGCTGAAAAACTGGCGCTGTGGCTCCCGCCTCTTCCCCAGGCCCTGGGACCTGAGGCAGCTGCAGGTGAGTGGCACGTCAGGCCACTGGACCCTTCCCTCGTCCCTCTCTGCCGTCTCCGCAAGTGGCCCCTTTGCCTTCTTCATGCCCCCGTCCTTCCCTCTCTCTGCTCTCTCCTCACCTGTCCTGTGACCCTGTCACTCCTCAGCTGCTCCCTTGGCCTTCCTCTGGGCCCCCTTTGTAATCTCTGTCCCGCTTCGCTGTCTTACTCACCTGTCCCCTACCTAGCTCCTTCTCGGCTGTCTTTTCCTTTCTCTCCCACGTATGCCCAGTCTGTCCCCCACCTGTGGCCCTCAGCGTCTATCACGATCTTTTCCCAGCACGTGCTCCTCCATCTGCCCTCTCTTGCCTGCCTCCCTGACTGGCTCTCTCCTCTCCGGTCCCCAACCCCTGTCCCGTCAAGCCTCTGTGATCTCCATAAGTCCTCTTCACTTTTCCCCTTGTCACTTGTGCCCTCCCCTGTCTTCTCCCTTATCTTTCTTCCTCACTTGTATCCTCTTCATCTGCATCCTTCCTCCTGTCTCCCTGTCACCGGACCCATTACCTGTCCCCAACACATATCCCATGTCACCAGCCCTCCTGCCCCTGTCCCCGCCACATGTCCCATGTCACCAGCCCTCCTGCCCCGTACTCCCTCCCTGTCCCCACTTACCTGGGCCTTCTCACCTACCTTGCCTCACCTGCCACCTCACCTGTTCTTTTCCCCCCTCTCAGGTGTGGGAGCGCCCCATGGCCCTGGACGCTGAGCTGGCCCTGACGCTGAAGGTCCTGGGGACCGTGGCTGACACAGACCTGGGGGTCGTCCTGGACCAGCCCCTTCGCACCCTGCGCCACATCCGGTCCCAGCTCCAGGCCTGTGTGAGTGCTCGGGCCCCGGAGTCCCCATGTCTGTGGGCTGTGACCACTGCAGTCCCCCTGTGGCCAGGCCCTGCTCACACCTGCCCCCTCTGCCCACAGGGCCCGGCTCCACCCACGGCAGGCCCCAGGCCCCGGGGCCGCCTCCAGCACTGGCTGCACCGGCTCCAGGTGGCCCCGAGGAAGGTGAGTGACCAGGAGGGGGACTGTCTTCTAGGGAGCACCTGGGAGCCCAGACACCGGGCAGCCGTCAACCCATCCCTTCCTCCCCCACAGGAGTCCCTGGGCTGCCTGGAGGCCGCTGTCACGTTCAACCTCTTCCGCCTCCTCACCCGGGACCTGAAATGCGTTGCCAGTGGACACCTTTGTGCCTGAGAACCTGGACGCCCCCCAGCCCGTCTGGGAGCCCAGACCTTATTAACTCACTAAGCCCCACCCCCACCTTAAGTTATTTCCTCTCTCTCATTATTTATGGACTTGCACCCAGAGCTCAGTTTATTTTTCTACTTTTATACAATATGCACAAATAAAAGGACTTGGAACCTCCTGTGATAAGTGAATCCTTAAGGGTGTGTATGGCTGTGGGTCTGTGACCCAGTGTGGATGGCTGTGTGGTGTCTGTCTGGGTGTGCCTGACTCTGTGACCGTGTGTATTTGTATCCACGCGAATGCCTGCCGGAGCCTGCGTCTGACCGAAGAGGCACAACTGTGCGCATTCACACCACGCACGTGCAAGCATGTGTGCTCGCCTGTGCATGTGTTTATATGTCCCTCTGTCGCTCCCTGGCTGTGTAAACCGTGTGTAAACTGCATAGCTCTCTTTTCCGTGTATATCTAAGACAGATGGGCGTCTACTTCAGTCAAGATGCTTTATCCTGTAATAAGTAAACAGAAAACCCGACTCCAATAGCCAAAACAAAAATGAGTTTATAATCACCCATAACAAAAAGTTAGTGGGCAGAGCAGTTCTAGGACTGATTAATTAATTCATTTGATAATGTCATTAGGGAACCAGGTCGTTTCTATTTCTGTTGTCTGATTCTTACGCAGGTTACCTTATGGCCCCAAGATGGCAGCCACAGCTCCAGCCGTCACACACTAACAACAACCTCCAAGTCATAACAAACTACTTAAACTTAGCGGAGTAAAACAACAACCATATTACTATGCTCATAGGTTCTGCCGGTCACAAATTTGGACAAGGTGAGGGTGGATAGCTTGCCTCTGCTCCACGATACCTGGGGCCTTGATTCTTCTTCCACTCTTCTTAAAAGCAAGGAACACATTTCACAGAAACTCCCTACTAGATGTGCATGCTTGTTCCACGGGCTAGAATTTGGTCATGCACCCAAACCTAAACCAAACACTGACAAGGAAGATGGAACTACAAAGATAGTCTTAGACTAATCAAGATTCACCCCGTAGGACCCCTTTCCCTGAAAACATGCCCCAAAGAAGGTGAACACCTGAACGAACTTAGAGCTCCAGCAGAGAGAAGGTGGGAGATGGAGCTAGGTAGCAGCCTAAAACGGCACACGGAGTTTCCAAAGTTGTGAATCTCTTGCAGGATTGATGTCCAATGGGTTTCCAATGATAGCACCATTTCTGCTGTTAAAATTTTGAAATACTTTCATACCAGTTGGTAAATAGCTATTTCCCGAAGATCCTCCAGAGCAACTCCTACCCCCATGTTGTCCCAGCCTCTCCCTTGGGTCTCCCAGATCTCCCTGCAATTCAGAAACGAAAGAGTTAATATTTGGTAGAGTAGGGGTGGAGGAGGAGTTTCCAGAATCTGCTCCAACCTGTGGCCAGCATGCCTTCTGATTTGTCAATGACAACGGTTAAATAGTTTGCAAATCATCTCCAGCTCATACACAGTTTTTAAAACGTGGCCACAGGCCAGGCGCAGTGGCTCACGCCTGTAATCCTAGCACTCTGGGAGGCCGAGGTGGGACGATCGCTTGAGGTCAGGAGTTCAAAACCAGCCTGAGCAAGAGCGAGAGCCCGTCTCTACTAAAAATAGAAAAAATTAGCCAGGCATGGTACTGTGTGCCTGTAGTCCCAGCCACTTGGGAGGCTGAGGCTGGAGGATCACTTGAGCCCAGGAGTTGGAGGTTGCAGTGAGCTATGATGACACCACTGCACTCTACCTGGGCGACAGAGACAGACTCTGTCTCAAAAATGAAATAAAATAAAGTGGCCACAAATTCTTTGACATTCCCCCCATCAAGGGGTGAAGTCAACGTTCCCCTCTCACCGAACGTGGACTTGTGGTTCCTTCACCCAGGACAATGCAGCGGAAGGAAAGCTGTGTGACTTCGAACACCAAGTTCGCCCAGCTGTCCTGCAACACTGTCCCTCTTGGAACCCAACCACCATGCTGTGACAAGCCCAGCACATGGTGAGCCACATACACATGCTTCGGCTGATAACGCCAGCCCAGTTTTTGAGTCACCCCAGCCCGGAAACCAGACATGCGAGTAAAGAGGCATCCAGATGATTCCAGCTTCCAGCTGGAGCCGAGACAAGCCATATAGCCATTGGGTCCTGATCAAGTTCCTGAGCCATAGAAATCCGTGAGCATAATAGAATAATTTTTGTTTTATGTCACTAAGTGTGGTGTGCTATGAGGCAATAAACAATTGGAGCAGTGGGACAGCCGCCAGCCCCTCACAATACATTGTGAGGTATATCACAAGAAATTTATTACCAAGAATAAACCATCAAAGTTTCTGAATGATTGGGGTTTTTTTTTTGTCACAGTACAGGGGTTTCAGAAGTATTCCCGTAACCCTATAACTCTCACTGAGGTTGCATTCTTGAGCGTTTTCATGATTAGGAGACAAAGAGCTGGAGTACAGCCATACAAGAAAAATTACACGTGACCCCGCAGCCGCTCCCAACACGTTACAAGGTCTGTGACTGGCACAACCTCAGCATGGGTAGGAGGCAGCAAGGTGCCCCGCCTAGGTTATGAATTCCTCTCCCCTTTGCCTGACACCTGCTTTCCCAGACTCCCTCACAGCTTGGAGTGGCCATGCAACTAAGGGCTTCTTTTTTTTTTTTTTTGAGACAGAGTATCACTCTGTTGCCCAGGCTAGAGTGCCATGGCGTCAGCCTAGCTCACAGCAACCTCAAACTCCTGGGCTCAAGCGATCCTTCTGCCTCAGCCTTCCCGAGTAGCTGGGACTACGGGCATGCACCACCATGCCCGGCTAATTTTTTCTATATATTTTTTTAGTTGTCCAGCTAATTTCTTTCTGTTTTTGGTAGAGACGGGGTCTCGCTCTTGCTCAGGCTGGTCTTGAATTCCTGACCTTGAGCCATCCTCCCATCTCGACCTCCCAGAGTGCTAAGATTACAGGCATGAGCCACCACGGGCTTTTCTTAAATAAGTTAATTTATGTAAAGAATTTAAAAGAGTGCTTGTCACAGGGTAAGCCGCATATGTGTGTTTGTTACTGTTACTGTTATTATTTAAACATTTCTTTTTTTATTCCCTGATACAAAGAAAACCCTTTTCCACTCGTTCTCTTCCTTCCTGCATAGTTTACTGATATGAGGATATGAGCTCTGGAGCTGTGGCAGCCATTTTGTTACCATAAGGCAACAAGCTTAGGCGATGAAGCCATCATTCAGAGAAAAGGAGAACAAAAGAGTGGAAAACTGGGTCTTTGCTGATATCAATAAGCCATTGTGGCAAACCCCAGAACTCCCTAATTCCAGACTTATTGTTTGATGACCCAACCAACTGTCTTTAATGTTCAAGTCATGTTAATTGGGTTCTTTGTTTCTTGCAACCAAAGGTATCCCCACAAATCCATCCCTACAGGGCCAGCACTGAACCCAGATAAAGTGGTCAATTGATATTTAATAATAAAAATTTTAATCACATAGGGCATATCTGAGCTCAGGCATATGAGCCTCTTCAATTCTGGGCATTGCAATGGAAGGAAATAAGGTTGCAAATCCCTGCTTGAAGATGCCAAGGCCTTAGAGAAGAGATTTTGAACTGTGTATTTTGGTTTTGCCTGATTTGCATTTATTTCTCCTGGTAAAAGTCCCCCAGTTTTCCTGTTGGAATGACCCCCTTTCCCGCTGCCTCATTCAATTGGACACGTGACTCCAATTTGATCAATTACAGCACTCCATCCCCAGAGCACAGCAGCAAGCCTTTCCTTGTCCTCTCTCATGACAGCCTCTGCTTAAGCTGTTTCTTCTTGGGACATTTGCCACCACTGTCCCGCCACATCTCCACCTGGCTAATTTCAACTCATCCCCCATGTCTCAGCTAATATCACCTCCTCCTCTGAAAATCCCTCTGCATCATGCTCTGGGATTTCTATTGCTTTTATGTGCTCAAAAAGCTTTCTTATCCTATTTTTCTGATGATTATTTAGGTTTAACCATATGTAATTGCCAATATCCCACACTTTCCACACAATGGGCAAGTTCAGACGGTTCAACTTAATATTTGGCAACCCCCTCTTCCCAAGACACAAGACCTGGACATATGACACCTCCCACCTGCAACCAATTAAAGCATCCCACTGCCTTAAATGCCACAATCAGTACAGGGGTGGTCATGTGACCTCAGTCAGACCAATCAGAGCCCTTCCCTGGGATTTTTCTCTTAGAACTAGAGATTCAGCCATTTTACCTCTGGGCTCTGTAAGGATTGAGTCTGTGTCTGCAAATAAATGACCACTTTCCCCACCACATGCAGTTGAAAGGGATGAATCTGAGCTGAGACAAGCAGAGGAGAGAGAGACGTGCCTCACACAGAGCCAGGCACTGAGCAGATGCTCAAACATTCTCTTTGGATGGTCCCATGCTCTCTCACCTAGCCTACCTATTCCTTGGGTCTAAAGTTCTCAATTTTGAAAGACAAGCATGACATTGGCATTGATAAATACCTCTCTATCAAACAAAAGGTTTGGAGTTATAGGGAAGAAAGGTGGGTATGGTGTCATCCAAAGGCCTGGACGAGGAACCATTTGGGCCCCAAACTTGTCAATGGATGGATACCAAGCTCTGAGATGGCAGTTCCTGATTTTTTTTTTTTTCAGGACAGGGTATCACACTGTTGCTCTGCCTAGAGTGCAGTGGTGTCATCACAGCTCACTGAAACCTCAAATTCCTGGGCTCAAACAATCCTCCTGCCTCAGCCTCCCAAGTAGCTGGGACTACAGGTGCACACCACCACGTGCAGCTAATTTTTCTGTTTTTTTGTAGAGACAGGGTCTCAGTCTTGCTTAGGATGGTCTTGAACTCCTGGCCTCCAGTGATGCTCCTGCCTCAGCCTCCCAAAGTGCTATGATTACAGGTGTGAGCCATTGCACCTAGTCCCTGATTTTGTTTTGAAGGCAGGCATACCCCCTCCTGAGGCTGGGGTCTGCATGAAAATCAGATTACAGACCACCCCTGCTGAAAACTCTCCACTGGCTTCCCACAGCTCTGAAGAATAAAATGTTAATGCTTGACCTGCAGGTTCTGCAGAAACTGCTTCCTGCTTGCTTCTCCCACCTCCTCTCCTCTCACTTGCCTCGTCATCCCAGGCCAGACACACTTACCTCCAACACATCAACACACTCTCGCCTCAGGGCCTTTGCACATGCTGTTCCTTTTGCCTGGAATGTTTTTCCCTGCTCTTCCCACAGTGGATGTCTTCAGCTCCAACATCACCCTCCTTGACTTCCCAACCTAAAGCAGGCCTCTTAGTCATCCCCTGTGCCATCATCCTGTTTTCATTCTCTGCAGAACACTTTACCATCAGACATGCATTATTGACTTGCTTATTTATTTACTTCCTTCCCCTCTAGAATACAAGCTCCATGGAGCAGGGCTTTTTTGTTTTATTTTGCCTATTTTGTTCACTGCTGTAGCCCCCACACAGGGCAAAACACATAATATATGCTCAATAAAGCTTTATCGGGTGAATCGGAGCCCATATATTCTGATGGTTAGGGGTACAGGCTTTGGAAGCAGTCAGCTTTCTAATCATGGCTCTGCTGTTTACTGGCTGTGTGGTCTAGGCCAAGCAGCTTAACCTCTCTGAGCTTTAGTTTCCTCACCTAGAAAATTGGGTGCACACGGCTCCTGTCTGTTGCAGGCTTTAAATGCAATCATGCTGATTACTGGAGTAACTCCACGTCCTGAGTGTTATGTGCCATGCGCTGGGTTGCATGCTGTTTATTCAAGCATCGGGGAGGGTTTGTGAGCATAGAGTCTGGCTTGTGGGGAGCTCTCAGTACCTAGCAGTTGTCATGACTGACATAGACAAGTGGCTGGGCCACAGGGTGAGGGAGCCTCCTGGCCTGTGGTTCTCTGGTGCCTCTGTCCTTGCTGCCTCCCACCCTTCTGCCCAGATCCATACCCCTCCCTCCTGCTTCGGTTCTATTTCTGTCTTTCTCTCCTCCTCCCCTGGCCTCAGGGGGCCCCTGGCTGGCAAGAAGCCTTCTTCCTTCTTCCCCAGGATCAGGAAGGCGTTTTTCACTGCAGGGCCCCTGCCAGGGCCGGGATGCCTGTCCCTGCCCCCCCAACCAGCCTTCCTTCGCCAGCCACAGCCCTCTGTCTCACCTGAGAACGCCCCCTCCCCACCCCGTCCTTCAAGCCCCCAACAGACCTCTTCTCCACCGAGGGTCCCTCAGATTCCAGACAGAGTGACCAAAAATCTCTCCCCTGTGCCTTCCCTCACCAGGCTGGCTTTAGACAACCAAGTTCAGCTGAGGTCACTGGAGCCATTTCCCATCCTCCAGACAGAGCCCAGAGGCAACACAGTGGAGTAAGGTCAACCTGCCCAAGCTACTATTTATTCATGCGAGCATCTGGGTGCAACTTGGGCAAGTGACTTCGTCTCTCTCTGGTTCTGATTCCTGTCTGTAAAATGGGACCAAGGCTATCTACCTCACACGGTTGCCAGGCCTCAGAGAGTGGAGTAAACATTCAGCAACTGCTGAGCAGTAGAGTGCTGCGGTTAAGAGCACGGAAGTAGTTCAGGGAATGTCAGCCTAACAGATGGCACCCTGGTATGCCGTGTTTTAAATGAAAGGCCCTTGGAGATCAGCAAATGCTGGAATAAGCTTTACCCTGATATTTTCTTATCTGCCTATAAGACTCACCAAACACGATTGCCTTCCATCCCCTCCCTGAACTTTCTTTATCTATAGCAGGAAAAAAGACTGAGGAATATAACCACATCCAGATGGACTTTGTCGCAAGATGTTGTCTGTCTCTCCGGTTCAAATTCCAAAAAGAATCATTTACAAGCTAATTTCTATCTCCCAGGCCCATTCATCTTCCCTGAAATAATTTACTACCCTTCAAAATTACCTGCATCCCCTCATCTCCCTCCCTCTCCCCTGTGAAGAAGGGTATAGCAGCATCTAAACCTCACTGGGACCCGTGGCTCACACCTGTAATCCCAGCACTTTGGGAGGCCGAGGCGGGAGGATCACTTGAGGCCAGGAGTTCATGACCATACTGGGCAACATAACCAGACGTGGTCTCTACAAAAAATTAGCCGGGTGTGGTGGCGCACACCTGTAGTCCCAGCTACTCAGGAGGATCACTTGAACCCAGGAGTTTGAGCTTACAGTGAGCTAAGACGGTGCCACTGCCCTCTAGCCTGGGCAAGAGAGTAGGCATTGTCTCTAAAAAAAAATAACAAATCAATAATAATAATAATAAAAACCCTCACTGGGCCGGGCGCGGTGGCTCACGCCTGTAATCCTAGCACTCTGGGAGGCCGAGGCGGGCGGATTGCTCAAGGTCAGGAGTTCAAAACCAGCCTGAGCAAGAGCGAGACCCCGTCTCTACTAATAATAGAAAGAAATTAATT
>CAUYRT010049883.1:0-39408 GCA_963574885.1 Lepilemur ruficaudatus
GAGTGCTGGGATTACAGGCGTGAGCCACCGCACCCCGCCTCTGTAAAATAATTTAAAGAAGTTTGTTCTGAGCCAAATTTGAAGACAGTGACCCAGAGCCATGCCCAAGAAGCCTGAGCAAGTGGACTTGCCGTGGCTGGGTCACAGTTTGGTTTTGTGCATTTAGGGAAACAGGTTACAGGTAGAGTGATAAATCAATACATGGAAGGCGTACATTGGTTTGGCCTGAAAAGGTGGGACATCTCAAAGTGGGGGCTTACAAGTCATAGGCGGGTTTAGGGATTCTTTACCTGACAATTGGCTATAAAAGAGCCGGGCTTTGTCTAAGAGACCAGGAGTCCGGGAAAGGCATGCTCGAGTTGAGATAAGGGTCTTCTGTCCTTCATGTGATGCTCTACCCCAGTCAGGTCGGGAAGTAAACCACGTCCCGTCGGGTTAGCGAGACCTGCTTAGTGAGATTTTATCACTTGTAGGCATGACTCACCAGGGCCCCTTAGAAAGGAATTCGGGCAGAAGAAAAAGACCAGAGTTTAGTCCTCAGCCGAACAAATGGCCTTAATCAAACGTTTCATCTGATCCCGTCTCCACAATCTGCGGAAGCTCACTGCCAGACGCGAAGCAAAACAAAACCAGGAAAATCTCCAGGGGAACGTCATGGTCAACTCTTCCTCTTGGAAAAGCTCATCGTGTGAAAGAATGAAGCTGGGCCCCCCGGCTCACACCATACGCAAAAATTAACTTGACGTGGACCAGAGACTTGGGTGTAAGAGCTGAAGCTGTAAAACTCTTAGACAAAAACAGGGAAAACTTCATGACGTTGGATCTGGCGGTGATTTCCTGATAGGATGCCAAAAGCCCAAGCAACAAAACAAAAACAGATAAATTGGACATTAAAATTAAAACCTGGTGTACATCGAGGACACTCCTAACAGAGGGAAAGGCGACCGTGGCAGGGAGGGGACATCTGCAAATCAACATGTGGCCAGCGGGGACACGCAGACTGCGGTTTTGAAATGGCCGAAGGACTTGAACGGAAACGTCTCCAGAGAAGAAATAAAAATGACCAATAAGCTCACAAAAAAAGATGCCCGACCTCGCTAATCATCAGGGAAATGCAAATCAAAACCACAGCGAGAAACCACTTCACACCTATTAGCACGGCAATTATTAAAACAGCGCCAAGTGTTGGAGAGGATGTGAAGACACTAGAACCTTCCTGCACTGCTGGCAGGAGTGTGAAACGGCGCGGCTGCCGTGGAAAACGGCGTGGCGGTTCCTCAAAACATTAAAAATAGAATCACCGTATGATCCAGCACTTCCACTTCCGGGTCTGCTCACGAAAGAATTGAAAGCGGAGACTCGCGCGGTTGCTTGTTGACCGCCACGGCCCCCGGGACCCACTGCCGGTGGACGGACAGGCCAAACGGGTGGAGACCTGTTAATGCAGTGGGTGGAACCCCGTCCGGCTCAGACGGAGATGATCCTGTAGGACATGATGCTCCGTGACATAAGCCCAACGCAAAAGCACAAATGCTGTAGGACTGCCCTTGCAGGAGGTCGCTAGTGTAGCCGGAGTCACAGGGACGGACAGCAGGACACTGGGTGCCGCGGGCTGGGGGAGGGGACGGAGCTTCTGTTTTGCAAGGTGACAAGTTCTGACGTTGGCTGGTGACAGTGGCACAGCAAGGTGAGTGTGCTCCATGCTGCTCAACTCCGTGCTCCAGAATGGTTAGGATGGCAAATCTCCTCTTATGTGTATTTCACCACAGTCAAAAAAATAAACTCTAAACGTAACTGCATGCACATGTGTTTTAAAAATACATATATTCATAATAAAAATGTTAAATTCTTCATAGACATATCGAAGTTAGCATTAAACAAACAAAAACTTTAATAGTTACAGAAATAATGCACTGTGTCAACACTGTATTATTAATAGTTATTTTTAAAGTCAAGTTTAGGAATAATCTATTATTTCTATTAAGAGCTGAGGCTTTAAGCTGAGAGAGGTTAATTTAAGTTTGTGAACAGTATTAGAATGCTTACGTGAACTGGATTTGTTTTAAGCTTAATTTATTAGAGTAAAAAAGTAATTTAAGTCTTTGAAAAGTTTGGTTGTTTGTTTTGTAAATGTATCTTGTCAGGTATTTGAACTACCTAAAAAGAAAAATGAATACATTACATTTTAATAGAATTTAAAATATTAAAGGGAATTTAATTATTATTATTATTATCTTGTTGGAGACAGGGTCTTGCTGTGTTGCCCAGGCTGGACAGCAGCAGCTCACTACCTGTTGGAACTCCTGGGCTCAAGCCATCCTCCTGCCTCAGCCTCCCAAGCAACTGGGACTACAGCACCACCACACCTGGCTGAGTTTTCTGCTTTTTATGGAGACGGGGTCTCGCTCTTGCTCAGGCTGGTCTAGAACTCCTGAGCTCAAACGATCCTCCCTCCTCGGCCTCCCAGAGTGCTAGGGTTACATGTGTGAGCCACTGTGCCTGGCCTGTTTAACTTTTAAATAGATAATTTTAACTTTTCTAGGCCACAGAAAAAGATGGAAAGGCTCCTATTGATCTACAAAAGCATAATTTTCATAAAGCGCAGGAAGTGATGCTACTTCAGTCATGCCTGCAGAAGCAAACATTCTGGATAAAATATTAGCAGAAAGACTCTACCAGTGTGTCCAAGTCACCATGCACCACCAGCAAGGAGGTTCCCTTTAGGAATGCAAAGACGGTTCAGGATAGGACATCTAACAGCGTTAAAAAGAAAAATCAGTGGAAGAAGAAAGACGCAAAGGAACCGGGCCAAGCGATACTGATGCAGCCGACGGGCTTCCCGGGGTTGCTGGGCCGAGCCGGCGTGGAGTGAGCAGGAGCTTGGGCCCCAAAGTGGGTCTTGCCCAGGTGGCACACTCAGTCACCTTTACACCCCCCCGCCACTGCCCAGCACGGGGCCTGGCATGCAGCGGGGCCTCCGCAGAGGCTCAAGGAGGGGAAGGTCAGTCTCACCTCCGCATGGACCATGAGGGTTCTGGGCGATAGAAAGTTCTGGGCGTTGAGTTCTCAGAGAGCCCGAGAGGTGAGGAAGCTGCAGGTCACGGCCACCCGACTCAACCTTGCAGGTGCAGACAGGGAAGCTGTCAACAGGGTGATGTGGGTGTCCCCATCCCAGGCCAGGAGCAGGGGACCCCAGGGAGGCCTGCCACCCCAGACTCCAGCCTCACCACTCACCCCTGCTCCTCTCGGGGACGGGACACTGCCCTCCTTCCCCTCTGACGCAGTCCTTGGGAGGGGCCTGGACCAGCTGACGTCCCGGAGTCGTGGGGAAGAGGCCTCAGCCACAGGTGCACGCTCCTGAGGAAGGGGTCTGGTGGCCTTCCATGGCCTGGTGCCCTCCCAGGTCAGAGGTCAGGGCCAGGTGTCCTGTGGGCAGGAGGAGGCCCAGAGGATGCCCCTCCCCCACACCCGCCATACTCCCAGCCAGCCAGCGGCCAGGCTCTGGCTCGAGCTTGCGCGTGGGGAGAGGCGCCTGGCCCTGGCTCCGGCGCGTCACACCGGATCCATCTGCGCATCTGTGTAGACGCGGTGCCTCCAGGCCTGGGGAGCAGGAGCGGAGCGGGGCCAGGGCTGGGCAGGCTCCTTGCAAACTGCCCCGACGAGCGGATTTGAGGACCCCATGGATGGCCACAGATGTCCCCGCCACTCAGGGCCTGGCCGGCCAGCCAGGCTCTCCTGCGAATACCCGAAGGCCTGAGGGAGGGTGTTCGGATGCAGAGGCGGTGAGGGCAGCTTTGGCGAACACTGGGCTTGGCACCTCGGGGCAGGTGTGGGGGTGCAGGACGGACATCAAGGGTGTCGGGTGGGAAAGCAGCCGCAACACACCATCGCAAGCAAGGTCAACTGCCCCCCATTCCCTGCAAGGCTACCAGCCACGGCACCCCACCCCCAGCCTCCCACAAGCCCCTGCTGGTCCACGGAGCCCACACCAGTCCCCACTGCTGCCCAGGCTGCTGTGGGACCCTAGAGCTGGTGGGCGAGGGTCTTGTGTCTGCAGGCCACCCTCCACTGAGTCTTGGGGGCCCAAAGGCTGGGACAGGTGGCCTTCACAGAGGCAGACTGTGGCACAGGGAGGCCGCCCAGGGCACTGCGGGGTGGGCAGCAATGGGCCCAGCTCCGGCATGGACGGGACTCACCCCTTCGGGTAAAATGCCTCCTCCAAAGGCCCCCAAAGTACAGACCAGGCATGTGGAGCAAAGCACCCCTCACCCAGGGGCGGCCTGGGCAGAAAGCCTCCGCGGTGCGCTGGGTGCTTCAGGGAGGGCGAGAGCGACCAGAGCCCAGCAGCCCCGGGTTTGAGTGCTAAGGGAAACCCGGCCCGGGCGGGGGTCTCAGCACCTCGGCTGCCTCGGGCACAGGGCTCAGGGGCTGTGAGGGGCTGAGGGGCAGCTCGTGGCCAGCGGCAGTGCTGGGGCGCTGACGGGGGCTGGAAGCTAGGCAGGGGCGCCCCAGGTGCAGGGCCGGGGGCCAAACGTGGGGCTTCACTCCGCAGCAAACCCCGAAATTCCCCCACAGGGATTCCCCAGCCCCCTCTTCCACCCCCGTACCCCGAGGCAACTGCAAAACCAAATTGGCAAACACCATCTGCTGCAAGGATAGGCAGAAATTTAACCACAGCCAGGTTGAAAGGGAGATGGTCTGGGAAGAACCCGCTCTCCCTGCCTGCGGGGAAATACCGGCCTGTGCAAAACTTCCATTGTCCGAGGAGGAAGAAGAAGAAAAAGAAAACCAGCGTGGAGCTATTAAAACATCCTTTTTTGTAAGGCCAAGAAAACACAGCACTGAAGAAACAGAAGCTGGTTACTGAACACAAGTCCCGAAGGAACAAACCGTACGGTCGGCTCCGGCAGCCAGTGATGGAACTCGGGAAATCATTACGGGTGGGAGATGAGGGCCGAGGTGGATAACATAGTTTAACGAAAGGTGGTGGGTAGGCAGGCAGGCAGGCAGCGTGTCCCAGAGGACAGCATGTGTGGCACAAAGACCTGTCGGCCACATTCGAGGACAGAGGAGCCGGACACAGCAGTGTCCGCACAGCACAGACCCACGCCGGCGTCTGAGACGGACCCCAGTGGCCATCGGACGCATCGGGAGAGAGGGAGACAAAGATGCCAGAGCAGATGGACCCGAGGGACAAACCCGAGACTGGCTAGGTGGGCGGCTGAGTTTCCAAGCTCAGAAACGAGCAGACAGAAGAGAGGCAGGGATGGAGACGGAGAGGGAAGCCTTCTTGAACTGAAGGCAGGTCTGGGTCTATCTAACAAAAGGGCTCGTTGGTACCAGGCAAAATTAGTGGCAGCCTGGTGACAAGCTCCACTTCCGGCGTGAAGCACCGGCCTGGCACAGGGAGGACGCTCAGAGCTGCGCACGGCCCGAGCCCGCGGCTTCCTCCCCCGCTGGCCGCCGCACTGGTCCAGGCACCAGAAACAACATTCTCAGCTACATGGGGCCAGAAATGGCACGAAGAACATTCTCTTCCTGGAGAAGCAGCTCAGAATTAGTTCTTCCACGCGAACGAGAGTCGACTCGGAGCAAAGGCCCACAGACCAGGGCGAGCAGCAGCGGCTGACGGGGCGAGGACAGGGGTTGAGGCAGAGTTAAGACCAAGCAGACTCTGAGCCAAGCCTGAGATCACAAACGAGCTGTCACTGCGACCAGAACCTTCTGCACCTTGTTACGAACAACGGCGCTTTGGGGTCTCACAGCGAGGCCAAGATCAACTTGAGAATCAAGGCTCCTCCAGTGATTTTAATCTGTTACGCTGGAATTTGGCAGGATGACAACTAAAACAGCAACAACAGCAAGAAAACCGGGTCACTTTCTTTCCGAAGGGAGACTGTTGCATAACCGGGCAGCTGTTTGAATCTGCCGTGCTGAGCGTCGGGAACGCTCTAAACTTCATCCTTTCAGCCTCCTGAAGAAAACCAGCGAGTTTCGCCCCGAAGGAAGTCAGTGGGACACACCAGTCACTCTCTCGAATGTCACCCAGTGGACAGCTTCTGAGCCGCCCCCTCACCTGGCCTTCCCTCCCCGACCACCGCCCTCCCCTCTCAACACCTGCTGACCAGCGTGCGACGCCTGGGCCCCAGACCACCACCCTCCCGTCCTGTGTGGCCCGCCAGGAGCCCCCAGCCCGCTCCGGTGCAGGGCAGCAGTGATCCGGGGCCATCCTGCGGGTGGCATGAAAGCAGCTCGCGGAAGCCATTGGTAAAGAAATCCAGATGCCGGTATCGCAAAGCCACACGCAGAGCCGCCAGACGGCAAGGTGGACCTGTGCAAGCCGGCCGTGGACACCGTGGTGCCAGCACGTCACCCGCATGCATGTCGGGGGATTTCCCCTCCGTGCTCTGGAGCCGCCTGGACTGCGGTGCGGGCTCCACCGCTGTGCAGGTGCCCGCTGGTGGCGGGCATGACGACACGCGAGCCCTTGGGCAAGCAGGCAGGATGCACAGGCCAGCAACATTCCCACGGGCTTCCTCAGGCCTAGGCACCTCCCCGACAGGGCCCACATCCACACCTGACGCTGCAGGTGAGGAGACCGGCGCAGAGCCGGAACCCAGAGCCTTCTCGTCAGGCTCAGCAAAACGTCCTTAGATGGAACGGTGTTTTGAAAAAGATGGCCTTTCTCTGCCAAGACCAGTGAGAACCAGGCAGCGTTCTGAAAGATTCAGCATCTTGCTGCTGCGCCGTCATGGCCTTGCACTGCCTGGTGTCACCGCTAAATGCCACCGTCCTCTAGGAGTCTGCTCCTTCCTCTCCCCAAACTGCTCTCGTCACGGTACCCCAAATCCTGCCCTGGGCCGTGGAGCCAGCAGCTGGCTGGAGTGCGGAACCCAAACTCGGCCCAGCCCCGGGGCCCGCTGAGCTCCTCCCGCCCCCCACAACCACACCAGAGACAGCCTAGGCTGCCCTTGGCATCGGGCCCAAGAGAGGCGCGAGGCCCTGCAGCACCTGCCCATTCCTGTGTAGACACCCCGCCAGTGCTGGCTTCCAACTGCTGATGGCCGTCACCGAACACGAGGCGGGGAGAGTTGTTCACTGTGGGCTCCCGAGACCCAGAGAGAGGAGCCAACGAGATGTGCACGCAGCCCCTGCGACCCGCGCTTCCGCCGTCTCGCATTGATTCCTAATGCCGGGTCCCAAGCCGGCCCGGTCGTCTACTGAGCTCAGGAATCTGCGTTTGGGCTCAGCAGAGCCAGCCCGTTCCCCCTCCCAGGGCGCCAGCTGGAGAGACGCCAAGGAGGCCTGGGCACCGCAGCTTCGCAGAGATGGGCGTTCAAGCCGCAGGGCTTGCCGGGGTCCTTAACCTCATCCGTCACAATCAATCAACTTTGAGAAGCGGGAACCAGGTGGCCGGAGTCTGCCACTCGGACATCCCCATGTAGGACTTTGGGTCTGGGGCAAGTGCCACCGACGGCAGGTGGGTGGGGCCGGCAGCTGTCCCCCGACCAGGCCACCCTCTTAGCCTCACTGGACCTGCCCATGTCCAGCCGATCCCAAGACACGAGAGCCCTCAGGGAAACTGTTCAGAATTGGTTTTCGTCATTTACCACTGAGAGCCTGAGTCCTGCCCTTTAGGGTGTTAAGAAGAAAGGAGCAGAAAGGGACGTTTGCTGCAGAAAAGCTCCACTGAGGGGTCTGGCACAGTGGGCAGCGGAGGGGCCCTTCGGGGGGACCTCCTCGCTCCGCAGCCAAGTTGACCTTGAGAAGGCCAGCATCCTCCTGACCCCTCAGGTTGTCGGCTGGCCGTACTCAGCTTCCCCCGGCTCCATGGGCCCCAGCCTGCAGGCCCAACTCCTACAAGCTGCTCAGGCCTGCTTCCCACAGGTAGCGTGGGTGGACAGGCCAGGGAGCCCCAGACTCTACCTGCTCCATGGGGCAGGCCCTGCTCAGAGCAGGGACACGCCACTGCACCGCCTGTGCCCGGGGAGCCCGTGGGAGGCTGCACAGCTACTAGGCACCTGGCAATACCAGCAGCCTGGCCGCCGGGGGAGAGTTATTCTGACTGGGACGGCGCTGAGCACATCCTGGGTACCTCGGTGGGTGGGGCTGGAGAGTGTCCCTTGGAGTGGGGGTGGCCCGGGACACGAGCTCTACACACCGCTTGCTGCGTGCACTCAGGCGGCAGCCCCAGCACCACCGGCACGTGTTACAAACACAGAGTCACAGGCCCTGCCAGGCCGCGGGGCCAGCACCTGCATTCTGACCAGACCCCAGCCGACCTGTCTCTTCTGAGAGCCCTGGAGTGGACGCAACTCCATTGAAAGGACTGTCATCAGCAGAGCTGGAAGGTCACCTGTGGCCTCTGCCCCAGCGTCACCCCCGAGATTATGTCACGTCCCATGGCAGAAGGGGTTCCGAAGACGTGGGTAAGGTGACCAGTCTGACCTTGGCAGAGGCAGGTCACCCGACACCTGCCCTGATCACACCAACCCTTTACAAGATGTTTCCCCTGGCGGGCGCAGAAAAGACACATCCCATGGGCCACTGCTGCTTGAAGATGGAGGAGCCACCGGGCAGGGACCTGAGAGCGATGCCCAGAGCGTAGGGCAGTCCCTGTCCAACAGCCGCGAGAAAACGGGGACCTCAGTCCTACAACCCCAAGGACCCGGATGCTGCCGACCACCCGAATGAGGCTGGGAGGGGCCCAAGGTCCAGGGAGAGCCCGGCAGGGACCTGCTGCGTGGGGCCGCACGTCTGACCCGCAGGCTGAGCTGGTTCAGGGTTTGTCCACTTACTGATTTATTCGTACGGCAGTGAAATACACATAACGTGAAACTTCGCATTTTGACTATTTTAAAGTGTCGTTCAGCACGTGCCCACCATGTGCAGCCCTGGCCTTGGTCCGGTTCCAGAACTTTGTGTTCTTCCAGAACGGCGACCCAGCAGCGGTCAGCCCGCTCCCCACGCTCAGGTCCGGGAGCCGCTGGACTACTTCCTGCCTCTGGCCCTGCCTGCCCCAGTCCCTCAGGAATGCGGTCGAGTCAACATGGAGCAGACCCGCCTTCCTCACTACGCTGAGCCTTGCGCTGCATGCGTACTTCCCGCCTCTGCCTGCCGCCCACCCCTGATGCTGCCATGAGGGGCACCCTGTTTGCACAGCTGCTGAGTGTGTCCCCAGGGGCGGAATCACTGAGTCATGTGATGACTGCTCAGCTCTTAGGGAACCGCCAGACTGTTTTCCCAGGGACACTTTACATTCCCACCAGGAACGTGCCAGGGAGTGGGTGCTGTTCTAAGCCGCTAAGTATGTGGGAAGGAGAAAGTAGAAAACGAAACACAGGGACTGGCCACAGGGCAGGGATAAAGGAGGCAGGGAGGCGGCAGGGCCCTGGGCACCAGCATGTCCTCTCTAGCCCCACAGTTCAGCTCCTCTGAGCTCCAGCCCAGCTCCCGCCTCAGCCTCTGCCCAGCCCCCACCTCTGCCCAGATCCCACCTCTGCCCAGCCCCCACCTCTACCCAGATCCCACCTCTGCCCAGCCCCCACCTCTGCCTAGCCCCCACCTCTACCCAGATCCCACCTCTGCCCAGCCCCCACCTCTACCCAGATCCAGCCCCCACCTCTGCCCAGCCCCCACCTCTGCCCAGATCCCACCTCTGGCCAGCCCCCACCTTTGCCCAGATCCCACCTCTGCCCAGCCCCCACCTCTGCCCAGCTCCAGGCCTCAGCTCCAGCTTGCAGAGCCTGCAGGTGGGCTCAGAAAGGCCCCAGAGGCCACAGCAATGCCCCAGACCATGTAGGGCTAGGTCTGACTGGCAGGGCCCAGGAAGATGCCAGGGCAGGGAGGAGGTCCTAGCCTCCCACCCAGCTCAGCGAGGCTTGTGTGGAGGCAGGAAAGACTCCAGGATGTCCACACCCAGGCGTTTAGGAGGCCGGGGCTGGCACGTAGAGCACGGGAAGGAGAGGGTGCAGGCCCCGGATGTGCACGGGCGCCTGGGCGCTGCCCCACCCCCGTGCTGGGGGGTGATGCCCCCTGGGTTCAGGCTCCCTAGAAGCCATGATGGTAACCTTATTAGGAAATGGGGTCTTTGAGGATGTACTGAGTTAAGGGTCAAGGTGAGATTGCCCTGGAGCAGGGTGGGCCCTAAACTCTAGCAGACGTCCTTATCAGAGGGGGAACCGCAGACACCCGGGAGACACCCAGCGGAGAGGCGCGGTGGCCCGGTGGTCCCACGCCAGGGCCCCTAGGGAACGTGCTGGCGCCAGGCACTGGCGGCAAGGAAGGACCAGGCCTCCAGAGGGAGCGTGGCCCTGCCAGCAGCTTGGTCCCGGCTTCCCGCCTCCAGAACCGTGAGACGCTAAATTTCTTTTTCTTATTTCAGAATATTGCATTTCTGTTGCTTCCAGCCACCCTGTCTGTGGGACTGGGTCACAGTCGCTGTGGGACACTGCGGTCCCCACCACAGTGTAGCACCACCGTGGGAGGAGCATCCCGAGGCCACAGCCCTGGAGGACATCGCTGGCCTGCCAGGGGCGATGGGGCCACGTGAGATCCCCCGCTGGACACCACGGCTTGTCCGTGTCCTCCTGGCAAGTCCCTCAGTGTTTACTTTCTCTGCGTCCTGGGAAACTCCACACTCCGGGCTGTCAGGAGAACATTCCACCACCACCAGCCTCCCGCAGGGAGGAAGTGAGCGTGACCTTCTCCAGCCCAGAGGTCCCTGAGCTCACGACCCCCGGGCAGGGGAGGGAGGAAGGCGGGTCTGCTCCAGACCCCGGACCTCAGGCCGAGGGGACGGGGGCTGTCTGTGGTTGGGCAGAGGCTGCTGATGGACGGGGCCCAGGCAGAAACCTACAGGAGGGCTGTGGTCCCCAGAGCCTCCCAGCACCTGTCACCTGATCACTTGTGATTTGCTGGGCCCCAAGGTGTGTCCAGATGAGGATGCCGCCCTCCTGGGGCAGAGTCTGCAAACGTGGGCCGCGCCGGCTGCGGGTGTACGCAAGGTGCCACGCCGGGATGCCGCCCTGCAGCCCCCAGGGCGGTGAGCCAGGCCGCTCACACCCACCGGCATTTCCCCTTTCCCAGAACCAGAGGGTGGGCGGTGGGGGTGGTTTTGGTTCCTCTTGACCTCCTCAAGAAAGACTCTCGTCTAGAATCTTCTGCCCAGCAGCGTAAGTGGACGTGTCCTCACTGGCTTCCCCCGTCCCGCGCCCCCAGTCTGCCAGCCCCAGCCGCCGTGGTGTGTTCGCAGATCCAAGCAAGCGCGGTCACCGCGGGCCGCTCCGACCCTCCGGCTCTGCGCCTGCACCACGCCGTGCGCCCACGGTCCCCAGACACGCAACCCGAACACCAAACTCCCGAACGCTGACATCCCAGAAGATTAAAACCTGTGCACATTTTGCGTGCTCACGCTTGCGAGAATACACGTGTTGTTACTACTGTTTTATTGTGTAGAGAGGCCTATGAAGTGTTCTGTCGTGTTTTTATGTTTCTCAAATAAATTCTCTTTTAAAAATGTAAATAAATGTCTTTTATGGAACGTTTAAAATTATTTTTCCAAGAAACATATTTTTGGGATTTTGACCTTGCAGGACACCAGCATTCAGGATGTGGCCCAAACCCATGGTGAGGGGCGGATGCTTTATAAGGTTCTGACGGGCACTCCATGAGAGGATGGCCAGCCTGTTGGCAACGACCTAACCTGTCACCGTCACACCTGTGCAAGGGGACCCACGACCTTGGGGTGGGGGTCAGAGGAGAAACGGCAGCGCTGGGTGGGGGACGCAGGGTCCAGTCCCCTCACCAGCAAGCGAGGGCACGTCCTGAATGCAGGCGTCAGTCAACACAGTCTGCGCATATTTGGGAAATTTTGAAAGGATAGAAGAACACGGACAAGAGTTTGCAGACACTGGCCCTCCCGGTCTTCAGAAAGATGTTTTGTTTAAAACAGGACCGGTCCCAGCAGGTGACTTAACAAGGACGTTCAAATACTGCCACGAAGGCACGCAAACAGGAGTCCCGTATGAGACCACGGGAATCACACTTGTCTTCCAACCCTGCAAGGAGCAGGGCAGGCTGAGGGCACGGTGTGTGGAGACAGGTGTGGAGGGTGGCTGCACCGTGGTGGCCTTGTCTGTGGCTGTGTCCCTGGCCAAGGGTGCGGAGGTAGCCAGTGGTTTGGTTGCCCTGTCTATGGGGACCAAAGCCGTGGTGGCCCTGCCTCCCTCCCAAGAAGCTCCTCACCCAGGCCGCTGACCCAGCAGCTCCCGAGCCCCCGGGATGGTCCTTCGGGACCCTCAGGTGGGATCCTGTCTACAAGGACCTGTCCCCACTCCCCAGTGGGCGGGCCCCTGCCACAGCAGGCCACGCAGGGTCCTGGCAGCAGGCATGGCAGCGGCCGTTGTGGCCGGAGCAGTGCAGGGCGCCGTCTTCCCGCACCGGCCTTCACACAGCCGCCCCGGCCGGGCTGCAGCGCCCACCAGCGCCCTCAGTGAGCAGCTGCGGAAACTGAGGCCGAGCAGGTGGGGAGCCGACCCCCAGCGCCAGGCGTCTCAGAGGCTGGGGTCAAGCTCAGTCTCCGGGGCTGGAATCTGAGCACTTCACCCTGTGTCCACCCCCCCGACGTCCACCAGCTGCGGGGGCGCCTCCCAGTCCACGCCCGGCCCCAGCTGGTGTCTGCTGCGCTCGGGCCTGAGGCCACGTGGCCAAGACCTGACCTGGCTGAACCCCTCTGCCCCGTGTAGGGTGTTGTCTGTGCCCGCTGCGTCTCTTGGCAGGGATGGCTCCCCCGCCCCCGGGGGTTATCGCAGGAAGGCTCTGGAGAACAGTTCACTTCCTCCAGCCCTGCCGCAGGGTCAGACTCCAACCTGGAGAAACTGAAAGTCGGGCAAGTCCCCAGTCTGCTTCCCAGGAAAGTCCCGACAAAGTCCCCATTCCCTCCCTCTGTTCTCAGGGTGTTTTATTTGAGCCCCACCCAGCAGGGAAGGGGGTTTCTCTCCTGAGAATGGCCGTCCTGGGCATCACCTGTCCCACACCACAGAGCTGCGGGGCCTCCAGGGGTGGGACAGCCTCACTGAGGGGCCACCCCAAACACCCACAGCTGGGGGACGGGCCAGTCCCCTACCCCGGGTGGTGCTCACCAGCCCCGACGCCCCAGGCAGGCTGTGTGCCCAGATAGCTTGTCTCCTGCCTCCCCCGGCCACTTTCTAGGTCTTTCTTGGGACCACGGTCCTTGCTCACCAGATGTCTGTAAATACCCGAGCAGGGCAGTGTGGGGTCACCCCAGGGCCGGGGTCCGAGCACCCTCCCACCACCCAGGGCTGCTGCACAAAGGCAAGGCTGGGGCCACGTGTGGGAGAGAGGAGGGAACGTTCCAGAACAATGGGGGGGTCCCAGGGTCCTTGGCTGGGAGACAGGAGCCGTGGAGGAGCCCATACTGCCCCACGGGAGGCCGGCGATGCAGGAGGGGTGGGGGCTGCACGGGGCAGGAGCCCACCCGGCAGGTCTCGGAAGAGCTTTCCAGGCGGAGGGAATAGCCAGCGTGGAGAGGCTGAGGTTAGGGGTCGAGGTGGGGCTGGGGGCAGAGGGGGTGAGCTGACTCCTCCTGCTGACCACAGGGCTGCCCTGGGGGCGCCTCCCGCTGACCCGGGTCACTCCACTTTCACATGCCTGGGGTTTCCCCGGAAGACTCCTCTGTGGCGAGGATCCTGTCCTGGAAAGTCCCGGACCACGAGTCACCAAGGAAAAGTCAGCCCTGGGCTGTAGCTGGGCGAGGCCACGTGCCCTGCAGGGCTCCTGAGGCTCCTCAGGGCCAGAGACCCTGTGTCGGGGCTCCAGCTCCTCTGGGTTGGGAGCTGTGGGACTGGCGCCACCCAGGGCCACCACAGGGGGCCGTGGCTCTCAGTTTGCCACCGCGCTCTCCGCAGGGGCAGTGGGGCCGGATGCAGCCCCTGCCCAGAGCTCCCAGCACCCAGGCGTGAGCCAGCTCCAGGGGCCCAAAGCCAACCTAGGGGCAGGAGATGGGGCGTGGTCCAGGGGCCAGGGGGGCCCAGCAGGATAGCCTGGGGAGCGGGGAAGGCTGGGAGAGAAAAGCAAGGTGTGAGGGGACCCTGAGAGTTAGTCACCCTCCCGGAAGGGACTCCTACTCTGAGGGTGAGAGGACAGGCCAGGGCCAGAGAGCAGGGCAGGAGAACGGAGTGGCATCGGCCAGATGGCGGCAGCGGGAGCGAGAGGGCTGGGGTGCCCAGAGGGCTGGGGTGCAGGAGGGAGGAGGCTGGGCGGGGGCGGGGAAGGCAGGGAAGGGGCCAGCGGAGGGGTGACGGCAGAGAAGTCTGGGCGGAAGGATGCCCTCGGCTGGCCCACAGACACCGCGGCAGGGAGGGGATCGAGGGCCAAGTTCCAAGAGGCCGGCGGGGGGACGGCCACTCCAGGACGAAACGTTCTCCACGGCAAAGCCAACGACACTTAAAAGTCCTTCGGGGGCACAATTCTAGAAAGGCCGGGTCCCGTGGGGTGGAGACCAGAGCTGGTGCGTGGAATTTTCTGAAGGTGACAGTGTTACTGTGGTTACACAGGGACTGTCCTCATTCCTGCGTATCTGGGGCAGAGTGTGCGAACGTCTGCAGCTTGCTTTCAAAAACGTTCACGAAAATAGGAGACACACGCACAGGCCGAAAGAGGTCAAGCGACTCGGGTCACTGCTTCCTTGGGGACAGGGCGTGGTGTTCAGGCCCACCCAGGCGATGGCCTCCGCCAAAGAGCAGACCGTGCCAAGTCTGGCCGAGGATGTGGGGAAACCGGAACCCTGGCGTGCTGTCGGCGGGAATGTAAAACGGTGCAGCCGCCACGGGGAACGTTAGACGTAGAATTCCCACGTGATCCAGCAATCCCCTCCCAGGTCTGCACCCCAAAGAACTGAGGGAGACGTTCGCACAGCCACGTTCACGGCAGCGTCACGCACCACAGCCAAGCGTGGACGGGCCCCACGTGATTACCGCCGGACGGACGGAGACACGGACGTGGTCTAACCACACAGCGCAGTGTCACCTGCCTAAATAAGGGAATTCTCCCACGTGGTACAACACGGATGCACCTCGAGGACGTCACGCTGAGTGACATAAGCCAGTCACAGGACAGACTGTGGCGTAAGTGGCATCTGTTGCTTCATATCGGGAGTGCGTCTGACGACTTCTGCCCAGCGCGTCTTGGAATCGAAGTCGCCAAGGAAAACCGCACAGGCAACACGGCTGGAGCGAGGCTCCACGCACTGGGGGGGGACAGCCAGGACAGCCTCAGTGCCGGGCCCCAGGCCATGGGCCCCTCTGGGCAGCCACGCAGGGCCAGGGGCCCGATGCATCCCTCTGCAGCTGTGGCAGGAGGGCCCGCCCCTCCCTGCAGGGGACAGACACAGCAGGGGGTTGGCCAGGAGCCTTGTGACACACGCTGACACGGACGCAGGACAAAAGACATCAGACTCTGAGACAGGGGATGTCATTCCCACGCCAGGCGCAAGCCCGGCTCGGCGGTGCGGACGCTCCGCCTCCCGCCCGGCGCTCCAGGCCACGGCCCAGTCTCAGGTGGCCACGCGGGGGTCAGAAACCACACGCACGGGACTGGCTTTCCCGACACAGACACAGCACGAGGCCACTCCCGTGAGGGCCTAGCAGGTGCCAGGGGCTGGGGAGGGGATGGGGGGTTAGTGTTCCGTGGGACAGTTTCAGTTTGGGAGGATGAGAAAGTTCTGGAGATGGTGGCGGTGAAGGCTGCACAGCAGAGTGAAGGTGCTCGATGCCACCAAGCTGCAGGCTCAGAAATGGCTGCGACCATAAGTTTTACGCACGGGTACTCGATCCCAATTAAAAAAAGGTAGTTTTGGTTGAAAAATTTTGGGGCAAACTTCCAGTGTTCTAAGCCGCAGCTGCTGGCATTTCAGCCGGTTTCTCTCTTAAACTCCAGGGTCCTTTTGAGAGAAATCCCATCCCTGTCACCTCCTGCTTGTGTGGGAACGGGAGGGGGAGGACCGGGCCCAGTGAAAGGGGAACGGCTCCTTCCTCGCTTCTGCCACCGAGACGGGGACAGCGGGGACGGCGGGGACGCTTCCGCCCTGCTCTCCCGGCCGGCGGTGCCCACTCATCCTGAAACCAGCCCCCATGCCCACCACCCCCGTATGTCCTGAGCGTTTCCGGAGACTGCGTGTCCAGACTGTCGGCTCTCAGGGCCGCACTGTGGCCGGGAACACACGGACTCCGCTGCCCCTGAGTCCGGGGTGCTCTGGGGCTTTCTCTCCTCTCCTCTCCAGGGCAGCGGCCTCACCCATCCTGCGGCACGTGTTCCAAACTTGGGGCCTTTGGGGGCTGGGCACGGGGGGCCATGTGACTCGGAGAAGCGGGCTGGTGTCTGCAGCCACCGTGGGCACCCCCAGAAGTGTGGTCAGCAGGGCAGCCCCCTCCTGGTGCAGGCCCACCTGGAAGAGGCGCAGCAGGCGGTGCCCCCAGCTCCTCGCTCCCTATCTCCCGTCCACTGCTTCCCTGAGAGTGAGGGGCACAGGCATCTCCTGTGAAAGCCGGGGTCACTCCTGGACCCTGCGGCCCAGGAGCAGGGGTTCCGTGGAACGAATCATTGAGAAGCAGCAGCATTTGGGTGGCACTGACCCTGCCCACCCTGCCCCCACAGCCTGGGCCATCCTCTCCCTCCCAGGCGGGGGGCTGGAGGGGAGTCAGGGCACATGCTGTGGCAGGTGGGGCACGGGGCACAGGGAGCTCAGGGGTGGGAGGAGGCGGGAAGAGGCCAGCGCAGCAGTGGCCCAGGCACTGGCGTGCAAAGTGTCCCTCTCTTCCCCTGCCTGTGGGAGCGCACCCTGAGCCAGCTGCAGCCAGAGCTGGAGACCCAGCCACTGGCAGGACCCTGCCCCGGACCCCCCTGCAGGGTGGCCCTGACGAGGGGTCCCAGGAGGCCCAGCCGTCCTGCTCCTGCTTCCCAGGCAGTCACTGCAGGGCTCAGAGAACAGTGTCCCTAGTCACAGGAAGACGCACAGACAGCACTGTTTCGGCCCTGGGGGCCATGCTTCAGGACAGCATGTTTCCTTCGCTCCCCACATCGCGGCTGGGACGTGGAGAAGCCAAGGTACCTGCAGACCCCTGCCCCCTAGCAGCCCCCACCCTGCCCCCCGGCTGGCCGGGCCTCCTGCGGCCTCGGGCTCTGGCTACCGGGAGGGACACACAGGGATGGTGCAGAGGCCGCCACATGGGGCTAAGCACAGGGACGTGGGTGGCCCCTCTCAGGGGTCGTGACTTTGGCAGGAATGTGGACGTTTCAGAGCTCTGCACTCAAAGGCACCCACGTGCATGTGCCAAGGGTCAGGGGTCAAGGAGGGGCACTGGGGCAGCGGAGCAGCCTCCCAACGGCCTTGGACGCACAGGGACAGGTCCCCACGTGCTCAGGCAGCAGGAACGGGCTCCGTGTCCTAACAGAAAAGCACAGCATGTTGTCCAAGTTCAACATCCCGAGGACACATAAGGTCCTCCACAGTGTCATGGACCACAGGCCGGAACAGCTCAGGAGGACGTGCAGGGGCCACGGGGGCCTCTCCTCACCTTCGGGCAGGTGTGGACGAGGCCAGGCCTGGGCAGGAGTCCCTGCCTGTCACTGCATCTCAGGAGTGTCACAGCGCTCTGCTGAGAGCAAACAGGTCTCCACCACGCGCTGCCTCCTGCGGCCCCCTTGACCCTCGACACCAACGGGGAGACAGAGAGAACCCCACTGGCTTCCCCGCTGCCGCCCGGCCTCTCTTCCTGCCTCTCCATGTCTGAGCTGCACCTTGCCAGCCTCAGGGTCCACCATCGCCTCCCTGTGACCGCAGCTGCCCTGCCCCACTTGGCAGATTCCCCGGGCTGTTCTGGGTCGGGGGCTGGAAGCAGCCCCTCTGGAGTGCGACCGGCAGGCCTTTGAAGGCTGCACTGCGCCAGGACACCGCGCCCCAAGGGCCGTGCTGTGGCGTCAGGTCCTGGGGTCCCAGCCACATCTAGCCAACCCACGCAGGATGGTGGGGAAGGTCCCGGCACCAGCACCTCCCAAAGTTCCCAGGCAACCCCGAGGCGCAGCGGGGAGCCGCTCACCACCGCAGCGTGGTGCACGCCCAGCGCTGCCCTGGGGCTGGTGAGGACGCAGCCTCGGCTCCTCCAACCGCTGGCGGTGAACCCGCGTCTCCGCAGGGCTCACCGAGTCCCAGGCGTGCCGCTGAGGGAGAACCTGCGACTCGGGCGCAGCGCCCAGCCTCACTGGAAGGGGCCCAGCCCACGGCCGGGTGCGGGGCTGCACTGAGGGTCTCTGCCGGCTCCTGCTGCCGGCGCCACTGATGACCGCACGCTGGGTGGCTCAAAACAGCAGAAATGGCTCTCGCAGCTCTGGGGTTCGAAGACCGAGATGGAGAACGGACGGGGCTGGTCCCTCTGGGAGGCTGCGAGGGACCCCGGTCCAGGCCCCTGTCCCAGAGCCCGGCAGTCTTGGCGTCCTATGCCCGCGGCCTGTCCTCACGCTGCTTTGGACTCGGGGCCCTCCCAGGTGGTCCAAGACGACCTCGTCTCAAGACCCCTAACTTGGTCACATCTGCAAAGATCCTATTTCCAAAGAAGGTCACAGTCTGAGGATCCAGGTGGGTGTGAATTTTGGGGTGGCGATTCCACCCACTACAGTGTCTGAGACCAATTTATTCCTCCGCGGAAAACAGCTGTGTCTGGGCGTGGACGGCGCAGGGCAGAAATGCCAGCGGGTCCCACGTGGGCTGTGCTCCACAGACCCTACCACCCTGGGGAACACGGGTCTCACGTAACCTCCAGGTGACATCACTCAGCCCAGCGGTAGGTCAGGCCTTTAAGATGCTAACACCACGGGTTCAGCTCCCGGAACTGCTCCCAGGATGGTTTCCAGGGACTTTCCTCAAGATGTGGAAGGAGAGGGAGGTCAGCAGGGTCAGAGGTGAGTGGGGCCAGGGATAAGTGGGGTCAGGGGTCAGCGGGGTCGGGGGTCAGCTGGGTCTCTGAGGTGGGTGCTGTCTGGAAGGTTCCTGCTGGGCACAGGCCTGTGAGGTTCAGCTTCGCCACCCTGGCGCTCCCAAGCCTGTGCCACACTGTGGCACACGCCTTCCGGAAGGCGCTGGGAGGCTCGGCCCTGCCCCTCGGAAGCCCCAGCTCCAGAGAGACTGCGCCAGCCCTGTGGGACCGACCCATGGGTGAGACTGGGTCCCGGAGACAGAGCAGAGGGGCCCTGGCGGAGACGCCCGCACAGGGAGGGCCACCGCGGTGTGCGTGCACTGGACACCAGGTCTGCGGCCCGAGCCGGCCCATCCAGGCTGACCCTTGGAGGCGTGACACTGGGGACAGAGGGAGTGGCATCAAACAAAGCCACTTAGCCTCAGAACAAGCACCAAGGGCTGGGTGTGGCACAGAACATCCTGGAAAGAACTCAGACAGGCAACCTCGGCTGCAGGGCTGGAGCTCATTCACAGAGGACAGCCTGGACTTGCCCTGGCCCAGCCTGGAGACAGCCTGTTAGAGGAGAGATTATTCTGATGCTTGTCCCCATGGCAAGGAAGACTGTGTGGGACTGTGCACAGGTGACAGGTGAGGAGGTGAGGGGATGAGTGAGGAAGTGAGGGGACAGGTGAGGTGAAGGGACAGGTGAGGAGGTGAGGGGATATGCGAGGTGAGGGGGTTGAAATGGGGAGAGGGGCGGACTCACCCAGGGTTGGGCAAGGATGGGGGATTTCGGCCTGGGAGCGGGGTGAGGGGGGACTCTGGCCCATAGACCCCACTCAGCCTCGGCCTCCTGGGAAGGCCCCGGAGGGAGCCCGGCCTCGCCTGGAAGCGGGGGTCGGGCTGAGCCCGGCAAGCGGCAGAGGAGTCCTGGCGCCCTCGCTCACCTGCCAGGGCCCGCAGCCAGTCCCCACCGAACGCCTGCAGCCACCTGTCCTGGGGTGTCTGAGGACTCTGGCCTTGGCTCTGATGGGTTCCAGGTCAAGGTCAGGGTGCGATGCTGAGGCAGGAGGACCCTGCGGTCAGCGGAGGGGCAGAGCACTGCCCTTGGCACTGTGGGGCCAGGAGGAGGCCAGGAGCCTGGCATGGCCCCCCAGCCGACGCTCCGAGGCTGGGACCTGCGGGGACCTGCAGCCGGCAGCATCCCCACCCTCCCTGCTCTCTGGTGACTCATCTGATAAGGGGCCGACCTTTCAGAGGCCTCTGTGCCCTCCCTGAAACGGTCCCTGTCTGGAAATCCCCCGAAAGGTCAACTTCCTCTCTGGAGAGTGTGGTGGCCGTGGCGGCTCTCTGGGGCAGGTGGCACCTGCTCTGTGCCGGCTCCTCCCCAGGAACTGCCGGTCAGGTGAGGGGACCAGGGACTGGTCCGCAGGGCATGGGGAGGCTGACAGAGGCCTGGGGCACCTGGGCCCTCCGCCCTCCACTCCCCACCGGAGGCCCCCTGGCGAGCAGCACCTCCTGCCCGCCCCCCCTGGCTGGCCCAGCAGGGTCCTTGCAACCCCACCCAGACCCCTGAGCTCTCCCCTGTGCCCACCGCACATACCCCACCTCTGGGCACCCTGGCTCCCGCAGCCAATGCTGCGGCCCATCCAGAGGTGCAGGGACCCTGTCCCAAGACCCTGGGGGCTGCATTAGGAGCCCCACCCACCAGGACCCCCAATTCCAACCTGCCCACCTGTCCTGCCCCGCCCTGTGCCCTCACCTCCTCACCCATCCCCTCACCTGTCCCCTCACCTCACCTGTCCCCTCACCCGTTTCCTCACCTCCTCACTCCTCCCCTCACCTGGCCCCTCACCTGCACATCCCTCCTCCACAAGTCACTTGCTCAGGAGCCCTCACCTGAGTGGGCTTCTGCAGAACCCCTCGGGAAGCCAGCGTGGGCCCTGTCACCCTGCCAAGGAGCTGAGGCTGAGATGCCCTGGTGCACGCGGACCTGCAGGGCAGGGAAGGTGTGGAGGGGTCCCCTGCGCTCCTGGCGCTCTCCTGGGGAGGCCCTACACACGGGACTGCTCGGTGCTGGGGACAGCGATGCCACCAAGGAACCCCGGACCCATCTGTGGCCAGGACTACAGGCGCCCACACGCTGATTCGCCACATGGCTGGTGCCCTGCGCCTGCTGCTGTGCTCACTGTCAGATGAGGAAACTGAGGCAGGACTGCAGGCTGGGGTGGCTGCACACATGTGCTACCGCATGGACAGGCTAAAACAGCTACAACGGTGAGCGTTCTGCTGTGTGGGTTTCACCACAGCAATCCATGACACCCCTGAGACCCTCCGGACCCTCCGGTGTCCTTCCCCCCCCAGCTGTCGAGGGGCCACATGGCTCCATGCCTGTCCCGCCGAGAGCAAGCTCCGTTCTACCAGCAGCCTGCTGTTTACACCGACAGCCACAGCTCCGCCCCTGTATTAACTAAAAAACACAAAAAAGATAGCGTCATGGGGCAAATTGTGTGTCCCAAATTCACATGTTGACACAGCCCTAATCCTCCTGTTACCTTAGAAGGTGACCACATTTGGAGACAGGGTCTTTTTTTTTTTTTTTTTTTTATGAGACAGAGTCTTGCTCTGTCACCCAGGCTGGAGTGCCGTGGCATCATCACAGCTCACTGCAGCCTTGAACTCCTGGGCCCAAGTGATCCTCCTGCCTCAGCCTCCCGTGTAGCTGGGACTATATGCATGCGCCACCACGCCTGGCTCATTTTTCCTATTTTTAGTTGCCTGGCTAATTTTTTTTTTCGACTTTTAGTAGAGATGGAATCTCGCTCTTGCTCAGGCTGCTCTCGAACTCCTGATCTCAAGTGATCCTCCCACCTCGGGAGACAGGGTCTCTGAAGAGGAAAGATAGTTTAAATGAGGCCACCAAGTGGGCCTGAGTCCAATCTGACTGGAGTCCTTGCAAGGAGGCGAGGACACAGACACGCACAGAGGGGCGACCTTGTGAGGACACGGGGAGGAGACGCCGTCTGCACGCCAACGACAGGCCTCAGAGGAGCCAGCCCTGTGGCACGCGATCCCCAGCGTCCGCCCGCGGGACCCAGAGCGCCGCATCTGCTGGGTCTGCGTCCTCCCTCTCGCTGCAGCAGCCCAGGAAGCCAGCACGCACGGGCTCCCAGCCTCCCCCTGACCATTTTTCCCATCGAGTGGGTTAGATGGCGTTTTGCCCAAGCCCAGCAAGCACCCGTGACCTGCTCCCCCCACCACAGGGCGGGGGCTCGGAACACGGCGTGCTGTCGGAGTCTTCCGGCGACGTGGGGCACAGAACTTCCTGTCTGAGGCCGGCTCAGAACACACGAGAGGCTCAGCGAGGAGTGTTTTAGGTCTTCTGCTGTTTGTCCCTAGCCCACACCAGGAGGTGGCCCACCTGGGGGACCAGAGCCACCTGGGATAAGAAGAAAAGGCCTCCCTGCTCCCCCCAGCGAGCAGCCTGAGCAGGACGCAGGTTTCAGTTCTCAAAAACAGGGGGAGTTTCAAAGAGGCAGAGAATACTTTTGCCTTTTTCTCCAGGCCGCTCCCTGTTACGCAGTCCCCACCCTCAACCTTACGCGTTGTGTCCTCCGGAGGAGGAGGTGACAGCAGCCGTCACATCAGTCCCCCTCCCGCGAGCGGGTCCTAGGACCGCTGCCACAGGCTGTGCTATGATCCCCAGAGTCCCAGCTGAGGCCGCCCTCTGGGGCCGTGACGTGCCCATATTGCACAGAGGGTCTTCTCGGAGCTGAGGAAGTTAGGACGAGGCCGTAGGGTGGGCGCTTGTGGAAGGGGAGTCTTGCACACAGACACTGCATGGCGGGAGACGCCACCTTGGGTGATGGGACAGCAAGGACCCCACAACCGCCAAACCTGGGCCGGACTCTCCCTCCAGCCCAGTCTGGACCTCTGACCTCCAGAACCCAGGACGGGAGTCCCCGCTGTTCCCTGTGCGGTGATTTGCTATGGCAGCCCCGGGACACGGCGCACCTGCCCGCACAGGGCCTGCCTGTCGGGGGCTCACCCTGGGGAAAAGTGGTGAGAGCAACAGGGGCCCTGGAAGGTCCCAGAAAGCCTCAAGGACGGGGGAAGAACAGGGGCTGAGCTGGCCGGGCAGGGCCTCCGCGGTCGTGCCCAGGGCTGCCGATGCCCCACCTCCGCAGCACCACGCTGGATTCCAGGGCCCTAGGGACCGCGCGCTCCAAAGCACTGTCCCCTGTGTGGCTCCACCGGGTCCTTGGGTTAATCCGGAGGGATGGGTCCCGCCGCTGCCCGGGGACGGGGAGTGCAGGTGCCCGGCAGCCACAGATGCTCCGCCAGGGACGCTGACACCCGGACCCCTCTTCTCCCGCCACGCACGGCCCTGTGCTGAACCAAACAGATCACGCGCACGTGGATTCCGTCTTTATGATCTTCGGCGTGTCTGTCCAACTCCCCTCTGCACAGACGTTGCTCAGAAAACTCATCTGCAGTGGAGGCGGCCGGTGAGCTGCCCCGGGCGCTGCGCCAGCGGCAAAGGGGGCACCTGCACTGCCACAGGTTTGGGCTCTGGGGACCACAGGGACAGGAGCGCCCCCCCAGCCAGGACCCACGTGGCAGGAGGCCACTGACTCACCACCCTCCAGGCAGAGTGACAGAGAGCGCCAGCATGCCCCAGGCTCAGAGATGACACCCTGTCCGCTCCCACCCACATGCAGCTCCGCTGCTCTCTGTCTCCGGGGCCAGAGTCTCTAAGTGACAGGTTGGTTTTGTTTTTCTTGTGGCTGCAGCAGCTTTCTAAGAAGGTAACTCTGTACAGCAAAGCGATAAATATAAAAATAGCTACTGTTCGTGTAACGGGGGCAGGCTGGGCCTCCCGGGCCCTCGCCCAGAGGTGACGCACATGCAGGCACACACGCATGCATCACGCAGACCTGTCCGCACGCACACACGTGCACACACCTACCTATGCACACATGTGGTTCAAGCCCTTGCAAGCCCCCCGCCCCTGCTCTGTGGCCGCAGTTGGGGGGTGGAGTGACCCAGCTGGGTGACCCAGTGCAAGACTCAGCCCTGAGCCGGAACCGGGACGGGCCCAGCTGGCCCGGCACTGCCTGCTCCATGCCTGAGGCCCTCCCGGCGGGACGGCGGCTCCAGGGAGAGCCTGTGACCCTGTCTTCTCCTCCCTCCAAACCAGGCCCCAGCCAGCCACAGGGCTCCCCGGTCCTCCAGCCTAGGGCTTTGCCAAGAGGCTGCTCTGTCATCAGAAATGGAACCGGCCACCCTCCCAGGTATCCAAAACCACGTCCTCATGCCCTGAGAGCCGTTCCCCAGGACATGCGTGGGGCGGGCCTGGCCGGTGAGCTGGGCCCCGTTTGCAAAGCCTGTCCTAGTGAGGCAGCACCCAGCGCCGGGCCCGCCCCCGAGCACGGGCATCCCGTGGGCTTCCTTCCCCGGCCCTCCCGTCTTTCCTGTGCACGGACAGTGGTTTGGGAAGCCCCTCACGAATGCCCCTGCCCACCCCGGCCACGGCCCACACCCACACCCTTCCTGCCGCAGCCTCACACAACGGAGGCGGGGGCTGCAGTGGGGGCTGCCCTCACGGCCGCAGCCCGGGTGCGAGACCTCCCAGAGATGTCCATGCTGGCCCAGGCAGTCACGTCCCCAGGTCCCGGTGTCCCCACCCCCAGATCCAGCTCGGGCCTGCATATGGCGGCTGTTCAACAATAAATGAGCACAAGCCCGTGGCCACAGCCAGGGAACGCTGTCACTTGGTGTCCACCGAGAAATGCCCCGTGAGGCCAACAGCTCCTTGGGAAGGCCCACGGCCCTCCCGTCCTCTACCGAAAAGTGGAAAGTGGCCGGCGGCGAGGGCGTGGGGAACAGACACGCGGGCACCGCCGGGGGACGCACACTGGTGCGGCCGCCGTGGAACGCAGGACGGCAGCTCCTCAGACCGTTAGAGCCGTCACAAGACATGGCGATTCCGTGTCGGTGGCGCGCCCCAAAGGACTGAAAGGAGGCCCCACGGAGACGTGGGGACCTCGCGTCCGCAGCCGCAGCACTCACGGTGGCTACAGCGTGCGGTCGGCCGAGCCCGAATGGCGCGTCTCCCGCGTGCAACCGAGCAGCGTTGGCGCTCTCGGGGGGAGCCAGTCTCACGCACTGCGGCACGACGGGCCCCGAGGACCTTCCGCTGAGCAACACAAACCCATCCCGAAGGGACAGACACCCTGGGGCCACCTGCATGAGGTCCCAACGGTTGGCAGAGGCGGGGCGGAGACCGGGGTGCCGGGGGCGGGGGGGACGAGGAGGTCCTAGGGATGCTGGGGGTGGTGGCCACGGGACAATGTGGATGAACTTAATGCCACTGAACTGTGCACCTAAAAACTGTTAAAATGATAAGCTTTATGTGTATTTTACCACAATTAAAAAAAGACAAAGATAAGCTGGCAGCTCCCGCCTGCTCTAACCTCCACCTCCGTGCCCCCCACGGCGCGGAAAATCCACCTTTGCTGAACCCCACACCCGCGACCACTGGCTCCCCGGACCCGCCCTGTCCTTCCCAAGCCTGCCATGCGGGGTGAGCAGGCCGCACAGCCGGGGCATCTACCCGGAGCAGGGCAGGCCCAGCCCGCCTGGGCAGATGCTACGTCCACCGCAAGGTCTAGGTGCCCTGTGCAGGCTTGGGGCCTCTCCCACACCCTAGCTGGTACCAGGCCCTGTCCCAGCCAACCTACCTCATTTCCTCCCCTCCCACCACTCCCTGCAGCTGGGGGACTAGAGACCTGCCGGTGCCTGGTGCAGAACGTTCCAGATCCTGGCCCACAGCTACCTGGTCCACCTGGCAGAAGAGGTGCGGCTGGCGTGTTCAGGCGCCACTCAGCCCACAGAAACTGACTCCGTGTGCGCCAACGCCAGGCACCGTGCTGGGCAGAGACACAGAGCCCTCGGGTCAGGAGGGCGAGGTGTGGGCGGCCTGGCCCGGGGGTGTCCTGGATCCCCGCACTGTGTAAGGGACCA
Source organism: Lepilemur ruficaudatus (assembly GCA_963574885.1). Taxonomy (NCBI): domain Eukaryota; kingdom Metazoa; phylum Chordata; class Mammalia; order Primates; family Lepilemuridae; genus Lepilemur; species Lepilemur ruficaudatus. The sequence continues at coordinate 25,998 of CAUYRT010049883.1, forward strand.
CCCCAAGGCTCAGTGGCTTGAAACAACCATCGTGTCATTTGCTCATGAGCCTGAGTCAGCAGCTGGGGCTGGTCTCCCTGGAGACCACTCATGCCCCACAGTCATGCGGCCCTTGGACTGCACCAGGGACAGATGTGCGGTGCACACCACGCCCACCGCTGAAACGGACCTCGGGGGATTCCAGCTCCACAGCCACAGTCAGGGCAGGCTGAGGCGGGAGGAGCGGAGCCCACGGGTCCCCCACAGCAGTAGCAAGGCCCGGACCCAGCCCGCCCCGCCCTCGCACCTCCACCTCTCACACCAGGGCTGGTGGCCCCAGGAGAGCGACCAGGCGGGAGGCAGGGAGGAGCTTGTCCACACCTGCGCCCCCCAACCCCTGCCCTGCGGGGTGCTCGCCCAGGGCCAAATCCTGCCTGCATTTTAGAGCAGGTTAAAAGTGACATCACGCCCAGCGGTGTGCAGCTAGGTAGGGAGCGTTCAAACTGCAGAAAGTCGACAACAAGGAAACGATCCGGAAAAAGCCAGAGGAAGGAGGAGGAGTGGGGACGAGAATGACGTCCGACTCCCAGACACGAGAGCTAGATGGATCCTTCACACACCTGCCTAGAACCCAGCACCCTGTGCGATTATCCTGCAAAAGTGAGGCAGAAACAAAGGCCTTCTCAGACAAAACTTGACAGAGTTTGCTACCAGCAGACCTGTCTTGCGAAAGATGCTAAAAGCAGGCCGGGCGCGGTGGCTCACGCCTGTGATCCTAGCACTCTGGGAGGCTGAGGAGGGCGGATGGTCTGAGCTCAGGAGTTCGAGACCAGCCTGAGCAAGACTCCGTCTGTACTAAAAACAGAAAGAAAAAATTGGCCAACTAAAAATATATAGAAAAAATTAGCCAGGCATGGTGGCGCATGCCTGTAGTCCCAGCTACTTGGGAGGCTGAGGCAGAAGGATCGCTTGAGCCCAAGGGTTTGAGGTTGCTGTGAGCTAGGCTGACGCCACGGCACTCTAGCCCGGGCAACAGAGTAAGACTCTGTCTCAAAAAAAAAAAAAAAAACAGTTTAAGATCAGCCTGGGCAACACAGGGAGACCCTGTCTCTACAAAAAAAAAAAAAAAAAATTAGCCAGGCGTGGTGGCATGTGCCTTTAGTCCCAGCTACTCAGGAGGCTGAGGCAGGAGGACCACGTGAGCCCAGGAGTTCAAGGCTGCAGTGAGCTGCGACTGGGCCACTGTACTATAGCCTGGGTGACAGAGTGAGACGCTGTCTCAAAAAAAAAGTTATATCAAAATGGATCATACATCTAAATGTAAAATGCAAAACGATACAACTCCTAGAAGAGAACAAAGGAAAATCTAGATGATCTAGGGTTTGGTGATGACTTTTTAAGATACAACAGCAAAGGCTGATCTGTGAAAAAATTGATAAGCTGGACTTCATTGAAATTTAAAAACAGATTTTATTTTACTTTATTTTATTTTATCTATTTATTTATTTTTTTGAGACAGAATCTCAAGTCTGTCACCCGGGCTAGAATGTTGTGGCGTCAGCCTAGCTCACAGCAACCTCCAAATCCTCCTGCCTCAGCCTCCCCAGTAGCTGGGACTACAGGCATGTGCCACCATGCCCCGATAATTTTTACTATTTTTACTAGAGACGGGGTCTCGCTCTTGCTCAGTCTGGTCTCGAACTCCCGAGCTCAAGCGATCCTCCCGCCTCAGCCTCCCAGAGTGCTGGGATTACAGGCGTGAGCGACCGCACCCGGCCTAAGAACAGATTTTAGAATGGACAAAAACTCTGAACAGAACCTCACTGACGAAGCTAAGCAGGTGGCAGGTGAGCACATGAGCAGATGTTCATCGTCACACACCAGGGAGCTGCCCGTGAAACAAGACACTGCACGCACAGACGGCACCGCATGCTGGCGAGGACCCTCCCCGCTGGCGGGACGCAGCACGGGGCAGCTACTCTGGAAGGCAGTTCGGCAGCTGCTTACAACTAAACACGCTCGCACATGGGACGCAGCAATCTTGCTCCCTAGTGTTTACCCAAAGGAGTGAAAACTCACATCCACCCAAAAACCTGCACGGAGAGGTGACAGCAGCTTTATTCACCATTGCCAAAACCTGGACGCAACCAGGACGTCCCTCGGTAGGTGCTGGATGAACAAGCTGCGGAGTAACCAGACGAGATATTTTTCAGCGCTAAAAAGAGACGTGCTCTCAGGCCGTGGGAAGACACAGAGGGACCCTAGTGCATGCTGCTAAGTGGAGGCAGCCAGTCTGAAACGGCCACACGCTGCAGGACCCCAGCTGCGTGCCCTTCTGGAAGACGCAGAACTCCGGAGCAGTGACGGGGCCAGCGGCTGCGGGGGTCGGGGAGGGGGATGAACGGGCGGGCACACAGGGTTTCTAGGGCGATCAAACTATCCGTGTGACGCTGTGATGGCAGACACGTGTCATTACACGCTCGTCTGTCCAAACCCGCAGATGCCCGACACAGAGCGAGCCCTCACGTGCGCTGCGCACTCCGGGTGACGGTGTCGGTGCGGGGACGCCGGCAGTCGGGGGGCCGTGTGCACGCGGGGGCAAGAGGCGTGTGGAAACTCCACGTTCTCCTCACTTCTGCTGTGAGCCTGCAAGTGCTCTAAACATAAAACCTATTTAAAATGAACAGAAAAGGTGACATCAAGGGAAGCCTTACAGGAATGGAAGAGCACGTGCGCCCAGGAGCAGGTGGGAGAGGCACAAGGCCGGCCTCTGGGGGGCATCACGCAGCGCTCACCGGCCCGCTCACGTTGAGCCCGCTCCGCGCCCGCGCCCGGCCCTGGGGAGACTGGGCCTCAAGGGTGAGACTCGTGCCTTCTCCCCTGGAGCTCCTGGCCAAGGAGGACAGACAGAGGACACGCTGGGACGACAGCGGATGAGCGGCCATCCTTGGCCAGGGAGAGCAGAGAAGTCCTCGCCGCAGTGGCACCGAAGCTGACGGCTGAGGGGCTGAGGGACGAGGGTGGCCAGTAATGTACCAAGGGCAGGATGGGTGTTCCCGGGTGCCAGGACCAGGCCGGGGCTGGGAGGAGGCCCCAAGGAGTCTGCCAGGGTCTGGACGAGATCTGGGCACAGGGCGGACCCCCTGGACCTGCTGGCAGGAAAAACTCACAGCTGGAGGTTGGCAGGGAGGAACACGTGACCGGGACCGGTGTCTGGTGCAGAGCCGGGTGCATGGGGGCCCCCCAGATGCAGGTGGTAAGGAGAGCATGTGGGGGGCCACTTGGGCATGCTGAGCTGGGGGCCCTACTCCAAGCGCGGTGTCCAGCGGGCAGTGGTTTTGCAGTGGAGGCGGCGGCTGGGGCTGAGGCCTCACTGGGTGGGGGTCTGGGAGGGCGAGGAGTCAGAGAGGAGGTAGGGGAAGGAGCAGCACTCAAGACAGCATCCAGGTCGGGTGGCCGAGGGCGCGGAGGCCCGGTAGGAGCCGGTGCAGGGAGCTGGAGCAGCTGTGGAGCCCTGGGGACTGCACGGGAGGCGAGGCAGTGCCCTCGCAGGGGACAGGAGAGACAGGGCACAGGGGCAGGGCAGTGGGGTGCACGGAGGGCGGCTGAAGGTGACGATCCCGGCCCGAGGGTGCTGAGAGGCAGGACTCAGGGGCTGCACACTGTGGTCAGCCCAGGAGCCTGAGACCCGACCCCACAGCTCTGCTGCGCCCCTGGCGGCAATGCCTAGAGCCACAGCCGCGCTCCAGGCTGCACGGCCTCCGAGGGGAAGAGCCGTGGGGACAGCAGCAGGGCCTGGCTCCAGTGCCGCCTCCTGCCCCACGCCCTGTACTGTCCTCAACCCCGCTTGCCCCATCCCCTTCCCTGGCCACCCTCTTTCCCAGCTCATCCACGGGAGCACCTGCCTCGGAGCCCCACGGCTGACCCGGCTCTGGCCCAGCACCTGCAGTGGTGCCCGCCGGCCTGCAGCAGGCGCCAAATCACCGACCAACAAACCAATGGCTGAAACTTCCTGAGCTCTGCACGTTCCAGTCATTTCCAGAGCACAGGCTCCAGCACCGCTGCCCAGGCCCGGGGCCCAGCCCAGCCCTACTGGCCTCAGGACCCGGGAGCGGCAAAGGGGGGACATGGAGGACGCACCCCCTAGGGCTGCCTGCACCCATCAGCAGATGCTGTGAGGACGGGCCATGGGCTAGACACCGGAAACACTGAGTGCGGGCGCGTTTCACGGCTGCAGCGGGACTCGGGGAAGGACACGAGGCGGCCACGCTGAACTGGACAATCGGATGTTTCATGGGGAAGGGCGGACAAGTGACTTCACCACAGGGACTGTGTAGCATTCAGTGAGCGTCTAAACGTTTCTCTGTGGGCTTTCTCGTCTGCCCACCTGCCCTGCTGCTCACCTGCTCACCGAAGGTGAAGTGAGAGGAGGTTAAACACGGCGGCTGGTCACTCCCGAGTGTGGCTTCCACTCCTCGGGCACTTTATGCTTCCCTGGCCTCTAAGAATGCCCGGGCCACGTGCGCAGACCCTCCAGTGGGCGCAGGCGCGGGGGTCCACGTGGTGCCCCGCCTGCCCCTGTGCGGACTTACCCGGGGCGCAATGAAGCTCCCGGGCCGCCCCGCCCTGGCCCCTGCTCAGCAGCCACCTCCTCAGCACTTCCAGAGGCGGTGCGTCGCAAGGAGACGTCTCAAGGTGTGACGTGACGGTAAGACAACCGGGCTTCCAGGGAGCCCAGCGGCAGGAAGGCTCCTCAGCCACACCTGAGCACTGCAGCGGGCTGTGGGCGTGTGGAGCAGGCAAGAGCCCTGAGAGGACTTCCTGAGGCCCTGCTCTGGGGGGGAGAGGGACAGGCCACCGGAGAACCGAGTTCTCGTGGAGGAGGAACCAGAGGCATCACGACTGGCGGAGACATGACGCCAGGTGAGGGCCAGGGACCCACATGCACCAGCCTCCCCTCCTGCCTCCGCCTGCAGCCCTGCCCGCCCCTCGCCTGCTGCGCGGCCAGGAACGGGCAGGCAGGCCCCTTTCATGAGCTGACCGCGCGTGGCGGGTGCTCGTGCAACCAGGGCCTGCACCCGACATGCCTGGTGCAAACTGCAGCCAGCTGCGTGGGCCACGGCAACTGTCTTCACAAACCAGCCCCGACGCCACGGCAGCCACTGCCACCTGGGCAGGGAGCCTCCCAGAGGCCGGCCCAGCCCCGCCTGGTCAGGCAGACAGCCCAGAAGGGGAAAGGACATTCTACACTGGGTGACGTGTGCACAGACACCCACTTCCATCCAAGATGTTTTCTCCCCAAACAACCCCCCCAACACAGACGAACGCCAGCACTACGTCACGTACTTTAGTTTTCCTTTTCACACATCTTCTCCACGGCCTGGGACCTTTGCTGTCGGTATCCGGCAGTCACAGTCACAGACGCCAAGCGTCCCCAACCCCCTTCCTCCTGAGAACCCAGGGAACCGCGACGAACCTAGGAACCCCGTGTACGCTCTGCACTCGGTGGTTCCAGGCGAACACGCAGCTGTGGGAAGCGCCCGCCGGACAGCAGCATGTTCTCCGTGGCTAAAAGGACAGCCTGTGACAGAGACCCCTCACTTTAATGAGCACGAGTTCACCCCAGATAATCAACCTTTGTCTAGAAACGTGGTTTCTGGTTTCCTGATTAGACTTGCAAACTTAAATTTTTTTTCTTCCAAAAACTGAATAACCAGAATCATCAAACCTAAGCCTGTAGAACAGTTTCTCTGCGTGAGTCTTGTTGGGAAAAGCAGCTCAGATGCAGATTTCCAGGACACACAGCCAGGCAGTCGCTGCAGTTCAGAGACCAAACCACCGGCCGTCTCGGCCTCCGCGTGAAGGAAGCTAAGCCGAGGCCAGCGTCTCTTGCCATCCCCCACGTACCCACACCCCACTGCTTAGGTAGAAAAGTCAAGTCCTGCCACGTTCCCAGCTGGACGAAGTCCGGCCATCAGCTCCAAGGCCAGCAGGGTGAGGCGGGGCCCACAGCCCTGAGCGTGGTCCTGCTGTCTGCGTCACTTTCCAGTGAGTTCCAGCACCTTCTTCACCATGGCTCCGATGCCATCGTGGACGTGGTGCAGGGCGGTCTCGCACATGAAGGCTGGCGTCGTGACCACCTTGTTCTTCAGGTCCACGTGAGCTTCGTGCGCAGAAGTTATGGAAAAACATCACCCGCCAAGGACCAGAGGGAATCTCAGACGGGAAGCACCAGCCCCTCGGTGCTCCCAGGGTGCCCCTGGGCAGCGCCTTCTACTCGCTTCTTAGCAGAACCTGGCGCAGGGAGAACTCCTTCCCTGGGCCCCCTGTGTGGACAGGACCCTCCCTACGCCGTGCGCTGCCCAGTCCGACAAGACAGACTCACCTTCCGAATCACGAGGGCTGCAGAGGAAGCAGCAGCCTCCGGACGCACCTACGCCAGCACCCCACAGGACTGGCACACACCCGCCCTGGGACGGAGGCACCCTCCCGGGGACCCTCAGGACCACCGAGGAAGGCAGTGGCAGCATCCCCACTTTCCAAATTAAGAACTGACCCTGAGGGAGGTGGGTCCTCGAGCCAGGGACAGCAGGGAGCAGAGGGGCAATTTCAGCCAAGGGCCAACCAGCCACAGACCCTCGCTCTCCCCCGTGTCCTGCAGACACGGCCACAGATCCCATGAGCAGCCAGAGGCCCTGCCGGGCCTTCCATGGCCTCCCTGGGGGATCTCAGCACCACGGCCACGGCCACACCAGCCTTCGCAGTACAGAGGACCCGCTCCGGCAAGACGGAGCCGAGGACGCCAGGCTGCTGGGATGGGACCATCCTGACTGGCCCGAGGAGCTTCCACCCAAACCAAGCCAGGACGCCCCTGCCGGCACTTCCTGCGCAGCCGGCCTGCGTCCCTCACCGACCACACCCCGTGCAGCCTTCCCCTCCCCGGCACCCTGCTGCTCCCCCAGGGGGCAAGGCCATGGTGCCCCTATGGCGAGACCAGCAAGCCCAGCTCCTGGTGAAGAAGCCACTGCCAAGGCTGCCCTGGACGAGGGGCGTCCCCAACACACGTCTCAGGCACAAACAGGCACACCACGAGCCTGGTCCCGGCTGCCAGAAAGGATATGGTCACTCCCTTGACACAGTGCTTGGCGCCCAGGGCCTTGATGGCCTCTGCGGTCCCTGCGTAGGGCCACTTGCCGCCCTCCTCCTGCTCGTGGCCCACGGTGACCTCAACGCCTCTGAGCACTTTGGCTGCGAGGACAGGCGCGATGCAGCACAAGCTGAAAGGCACAAAGAGCACAGTCAGCACAAAGACATGTGGGGACAAAGGGGCGTGGTTGGGTGCAGCTCCCAGGAGGGGCACCCAGAGTGAACGTGCGTCAGACGGCAGATGTGTCTCGACGACCCGGGCAGCGGAAGCCTGGCGACGGCTGGGCGTTAAGAAAGGACTGTCCGGGGCACTTCTGGAAGCTGAAGGAGTGACAGGTCTCCACCAGGGCAGTGGAGACATCAGAAGGAACGCAGGCACCCTCACGGCACGGGATTTCAGGAGCTGGAGGCGGCCGTGACGGCGTGTGAACCCCCTCGGTGACAGTGCCAGCCCATTTCCAGGACCACACGGCCTGTGGCTGCAGCTGCGGCTGCGGCTGCCGCTGAGCTCCCGCTGCAAGCGACCCCTCCCCAAGGCCTGGCTGACATACCCGACGGGCTTCCCGGCTGCGTGGAACTCCTTCAGGACACGCTCCACGTCCTTGTTAACTCGGCAATCTTTCCCGTCCACCGCGAACGTGCTCCTGCCGGCAGAGGAAGGCCTCTTCAGACAGCGCCGCGCTCGCTGTCTGCTGTCCTGGGGAGCCCCTGCCCCGCCACCCCCTGCTCTGAGGTCTGCGCCACCGAGTGCTAAACAGCTGAGTAACACGCGTGCCGATGCCTGTCTGTGCGTGTGACTTTCCACGTAATCGTGTATCTGATTTTTCCCCTTTTTAGGCAGAAACAGCACAGAAAGTGGAGGGATGCCGAAGGGGGTGGCAGACGGAGGGCACAGGGACCCACCCCCGTGTGGACCCTCCAGTCTGCCAAGTCAAGGGGCAGCGAGAAAGCCCAGGAAGCAGGCAGAGGAGGCTGCAGAAAAAGAAACGCGACTGACCCAAACACAGAGACGTGCCCACGCCACTGACAGCGACAGACATGCCAGCTCAGACGCCCTCCTCACCACGCTGTCTGAGGCAGGAGCTGCGGGAGCGGGGTGGGGGTGATCCGGCAGCACCCCAGATCCTCTGGCGCACATGCCCGTGCCAAGACCTCTACTCCCCGGGCTCTGCGCTGCCTGTCCCCCGACTCCAGCATTTTTGTTGTGTGTTTGCTTGCAAAGGACTGGGACCTTTCGGGGTGACGGACGTTCACCACCCCCATGTGGAGACTGCTTCAGGGCTGCACAAGGGCCCACACTGATCTACTGCGCACTTTAAACACGTGTACGTCAGTTCCACCTCCAAAACGCTAGTGAAAACATGACTGGAAATGCGCTGAGCGGCCGTTAGAACTAGTTAAATGGGTCACAGCTGGTCTATGCAGGGACTCTACGCCGGCCATCTCCAAACCACGCGGGTGAGTAAAAAACACAGAGCACAGAACGACACGTGTAAGATACGACTACCTGGTTAAGTTTTTTTCTTATATTTGAGACAGAATCTTACTGTCACCCTGGCTAGAGTGCCGTGGCGTCAGCCTAGCTCACAGCAACCTCAAACTCCTGGGCTTAAGCGATCCTTCTGCCTCAGCCTCCTGAGTAGCTGGGACTGCAGGCACGCACCACCATGCCTGGCAAATTTTTCTATTTTTAGTAGAAATGGAGTCTTGCTCTTGCTCAGGCTGGTCTCGAACTCCTGAGCTCAAGCGATCCTCCTGCCTTGGCCTCCCAAAGCGAAGCACAGCCCTGAGGTTTTGGAGTAAGGCAGGGCACGGTCAGAGAAGGAAACGCCTCTGTCCCTCCCTGCCCAGCACAGGACGCCCGGAGCAGCGCGAGGGGCCAGCCAGGAGGCTGCTGTAGCGGATGGAATAAAGGTCAACTTACCAGCTGACCACATGGGACAGGAGGGACAAAGTCAGCACAGGGATTCAAAGCAGGTGGTCTGTCCCTGCCCCGTTCCTCCCCAACTCAGACAGGAGGAGCTGACGCGGACGGACGGGGACCCTGAGCTCCAATGATTGTCCCTCCTTGGCCTCCCAAAGTGCTAGGATTATACCTGGTTACATTTTAACGTACCCATATACGCAGAATCTTCTAGAAACACACACAAAGCTGTTAGCAGTAGTCAGGGGACACCAGCTTCACAACGTTAACAAGAGATTCTGATGCCACCCTCAGCAGGCAGCAGGCAAACACAGTCCAGAAGCCCTTCCGGTTTGTGATCTAGATGTGGGTGCTGCCTGTACCGCTGTGAGGACGGAAAAGGGCGCCCGAGCAGCAGGGAGGGGCGCGTGCTGGGAGAGGGGGCGCAGGAAGGGTCCGGGACGCCAGAGGGGAAGGAAACAGGGGATCTGAAACCCAGAGGCCGCTGCTGTGTGGGGTGCCTGCCAGGCCCCCCCAGTGCCCGGTCCAGTTACTATGGAAACAACCCAAACAGCAAAGCAAGGAAGGCCTCCCTTCCTCCTGTGGAGACCGAGACCGCCACTCGAACCCTCTAACAGGGAAAGCAATCCTTTGTGCTTCAAGGTTCTACAATTAATACTTTGGTATCTGCAAAGAATTAACGCCCAGAGACTGATTCCACTGTGACGAGACCCACAGCATGGTGGGAGGACAGGGAGGCCCACTCTGGAGCCCACTCAGTACCAGGAGTGCCCAGAGGGGAAGCCGAGAAGGACACCTGCCTTGCTGCAACGCTACCTGAGCGCCACCCAACAGCGGCTCCCGTTCACAAGCAGGCACATGCACCGTTCAGACCCCAAACCCCAACGGCTGCTCCTGCCACCACCCCCTCCCCAGCTGTCACTGCGTGTGGAAAGCAGCACAAGACCCTGACACTTGAATACACACAGGTTTTTGGCAGCTCCAAAGCCTCCGGGAAAGATGGCGGCATCGTGGCTGGCTGCGCTGAGCGTGGCCAGGTCTGCGATCTTGCCACGGGCGATCCTCGCCGATTCAGTCAGAACGTTCCTGGGGAAGCAGAGCCCGACAGAAAGGTTCAGTGTGCGGGCGGGGGCTGCAGAGCAGCGCGGGGACACTGCCCGCAGAGGACACGGTCTCGGCACAGCTCTCAGCCGGCAGGGACAGCGCCCACACGGGCAGGGACGTAACGCTTCCAGGTCAGTACCCGGGAAAGGCCAAACAGTTCTAGCAACTCTCGATCCACACGGAGGCCCTTTAGAGCAGCACGTCGGCACCTATGCCCAACAACTCAGCCTTCCGCACCAGTCAGGGCCACCAGGGAGAGGAAATCCCTCCAGGTCTCTAAAGCAGGCAGGACCCAGCGCATCCCCTCAGGACGGTGGCACAGCGTAGCGAAGAAGCCACTGCTCACGGTAAGTGAAGCGACCCAAGGGTCGCCCCAGCAGGAAGCTACTAGCAGCCTCGGCTTAGGGGACGGTGCAGGCACAGGCTTCAGGAGCCAGGGCCAGTTGCCCAGGCAGGAGAAACCACAGTCCCCAGGAGACAGAGCTGCGGTTTCTTCCTCTGGTCTCAAGCCCCCACCTCTCACTGTCTGAAGCCGGCTGGAAGGCGCCGGGAAACACCCGAAAAGGGCTGCCACTCTGCAGTCAGAGCAGGACAGGCAGGGAGAGAAATGGATCTCAGGGTGGGGCCAGGACCACACACGCCTCAGTAACAGGAGCACTGCAGGGACCAGCTAAGAGAGACCTGGAGCCCAGACGGGCGATCAGGCGGATGACCCAGCTGAGAAGGAGCATCTTCGCTCAAAACGAAGGAATGAGCAGCTCTGCTCAGCAGGGAGCCACACAGTCCATATTTTCTCTTTCTGAAAGTACTGGAAGGTAAGAAATACTCCAAGCCACAGCGGCATTACTTCCAGAACAGCCTCAGGAGGGCATTATTTGAACACACAGATCAGGGCACCCGTTAAAATCAAGCCAGCGACGAAGGCTGCGCTGTGGGGGGGTGGGTGGAAGGTCCACGTTCCCATCCTGTCTCCGCACCTGGTCTCGCTCTCAGAAGGCTGCCCCTTGGTGTGGTCGATCACGTGCATCTGAGGGATGTCAGGAGCAAAGATCTGGACCTCAGCGCCCCCGCGGCTCAGGTGCACGAGTATCCTGCGTGGGAGAAAACCAGACACCACCCTTTGAAACGTGCTCCCTCCAGGTTTGTGTTAATGCAAATTTAAAAACAAGACTTTAGCTTAGTGCCGGGAGTAAATTCCTAGTCTACGTTACTATCCTGTTAGCTTTTCGAAAAGGAATGGCTGGCTTGCTAACCCAAATGCCCCAATCCCAATTCACCGTCACCTGGTGGGTTATGATGGATTCACAGAAGTAGTCTGGGGAGATCATCTGTTCCCAACGGTGCCCTGTGCAAACTGGGGCGCGGGGGCCAGGTGACTCAGCTGAGGCCACAGCTGGATGCATTCGCCTTCCCAGGCGGCTCTGAGCGCTCAGCCTCACCCAAGGCCCATCTGACCTCCCAGGGCCGCTGGCTACAGAACTCCAAGAATAAACGGCAGCACGCACAACACGTTCGGAGGGGGTGTGTGTGGGGTGTTTCCACGTGACTTAGCAAGTTCAATTCCTAGTCTCCCCAACTCCCCCGTCACAGGTGAGGGGAGAGACACGGAGACACCAGGGCAACATGAGCAGGCAGGGAGCAGCTCCCTCTCTCCAGGTGCAAAAGACGGCTCCACTGAGGACAACAGCTGGCAGCGTGAGGGCTCCCTCGGAGCCAACATAGGACAGCTCCCTAATCCCACCCAGACACAGGGGCTCTCACTGCTCCTTCCACGAGAAACTGAGGCTTGAAACGCAGTGACTTGCCCAGAGTCGCCGTTAGGATCTGGCTCTGGTCCTTGGGTCCTGCTATCTGTACGGAAGCCACCCAGGCGCCCCAGACACACGCCTTGCCGGTCCACCTGGGCGGTCTCCAGCTATTCCCTGCTGTCTCCTGACTCACAGGCTCTTTCTCCTCAAGCTCCAGTCACAAACCATACCCTGGCCCTTTGCCCCCCGGCTCCACCACTCTGAGTGAGGCTCACTCCACGTCTAGAGCCAACTCCAGATTGGGCAGGTGCAGTCGCCCTGCACAGCCACTAGCTTCAGTCCCCTCTCAGCGGCCCGACACACCTTAACCACGACCTACCTCTCTCCTCTTCCACTTACTCTCAACCACATGGGAATCACGCTGATCTGGCCTGCTGATGTGCAGCAGGCCTCATACCCTACCGGTGCTGCTCACAGTAACTTCTGAAGAAATAAAAAATCAGCGCAGCAATAACTGACCAATTTCGTAAGTGATAACCTATCCGCGACCCAGAACACAATGCAAGGTAACCTTAACATCCTGCCGCTGAGAACTGGACGGACAGAAATTAGCTCCTCTGCAGAAGCGCTCACACGTGGCAGGTGACCGCAACCTGAAGTTTGTAAAGCGCGTGTGCACTGAACGCGCTGATCTGAAATGCTGAGCGATCGTCTCCACGTCAGAGTACAACAACAGACACTTAAAAGCGCTTTCATTCACCCTGCTTTTTGCCACTCGTTTTTGTCTTTCTAGTCAGCAGCAGGATATTTAAAATACATTCTTTCTCCAAACGGTTCAAGAAAAGGCGAACTGCACGGAGAGAGAGCCCTTGCCGAGCTGGCGCCGTGGAGGACCAGCTGTCCCTGAGGACTTACGCCGAGGCCTCGTGGATTTCGGTCCCGTCGTAGACGCCGCATCCAGACAGCACCTGGGGAGGAGCGGCAGCTGACGTGGGGGAAGCCGACCTCGGAACTGACCCGGGGAGAGGGAGAGGGCCGACCTCGGGCGGCGGGTACTGACCCGGGAGAGGGAGAGGGCCGACCCCGGGCGGCGGGTACTGACCCGGGAGAGGGCCAGGGCCGACCTCGGGCGGCGGGAACTGACCCGGGAGAGGGAGAGGCCCGACCTCGGGCGGCGGGAACTGACCCGGGAGAGGGAGAGGGCCGACCCCGGGCGGCGGGTACTGACCCGGGGAGAGGGAGAGGCCCGACCTCGGGCGGCGGGTACTGACCCGGGAAGAGGGAGAGGCCCGACCTCGGGCGGCGGGTTCTGACCCGGGAGAGGGAGAGGGCCGACCCCGGGCGGCGGGTTCTGACCCGGGAGAGGGAGAGGGCCGACCCCGGGCGGCGGGTACTGACCCGGAGAGAGGGAGAGGGCCGACCACGGGCGGCGGGAGCGGGCCCGGCGGACCGAGTTGCACTAACGAGGGCGGCCCTGTCTGCCGCGCGCCGAGCGGCTCCGCGCACCGCG
>CAUYRT010049884.1:0-13491 GCA_963574885.1 Lepilemur ruficaudatus
AGAAAAGAAAAGAAACGAAAAGAAAGGAAAAGAAAAGAAGGAAGGAAGGAAGGAAGGAAGGAAGGAAGGAAGGAAGGAAGGAAGGAAGGAAGGAAGGAAGGAAGGAAGGAAGGAAGAAAGAAAGAAAGAAAGAAAGAAAGAAAGAAAGAAAGAAAGAAAGAAAGAAAAGCAATGATTTAAATCAGCAGCCCCCAACATTTTTGGCACCAGGGACTAGTTTCAAGCAAGACAATTTTTCCACAGATCGGAGTGTGTGTGTGTGTGGGGGGGGCTTCTGGATGATTCCAGTGCATTACATTTATTGTGCAGTCAAACCTCTCTGGAACAGAACTGAGAACCCAGATATAAAACCATCCTCATATTGCCATCTAATCTTTGACAAAGCAGACAAAAACGTACACTGGGGAAAAGAATCCTTATTCAATAAATGGTGCTGGTAAAATCCGATAGCCACACACATAGAAGACTGAAACGGGATCCACACCTTTCACCTCTCACAAAATCAACTCATGGTGGATAACAGCCTTAAACCTAAGGCGTGAAACAATAAGAATTCTAGGAAAAAATATTGGATAAAACTCTTACAGACATTAGCCTAGGCAAAGAATTTATGAAGAAGACTCCATAAGCAATCACAGCAACAACAAAAATAAATAAATGGGACCTGATCAAATTAAAAAGCTTCTGCACAGCCAAGGAAATTATCACGAGAGTAAACAGACAACCTACAGAATGGGAGGAAATATTTGCATGCTACACATCAGATAAAAGGCTGATAACTGGAATCTATATAGAACTCAGGAAAATCAGCAAGAAAAAATTAAACAACCCCATTAAAAATTGGGCTAAGGATAGGAACAGACACGTTTCAAAAGAAGACAGACTAATGGCCAACACACATAAAAAAAATGCTCAACATCTCTAATCATCAGGGAAATACAAATCAAAACAATGAGATATCACTTAACTCCACTGAGAACGGCTTTTATCAAAAAGTCCCAAAACAATAAATAAATGTTAATGATAATCTGTATTCGCAGCCACTCCCCAGCACTAGCATCACTGTCTCAGCTCCACCTCAGATCATCAGGCATTAGATTCTTATAAGGAGCATGCAACCTCGATCTCTCGTATATGCAGTTTACAGTAGGGTTCATGTTCCTATGAGAATCTAATGCTGTTGCTGATCTGACAGGAGTTTTTGCAGTGATGTGAGCAATGGGGGGCAGCTGTAAACACAGATGAAGGTTCGTTAGCACATCTGCCACTCACCTCCTGCTGTGCCGCCCAGTTCCTAACAGGCCATGGACCAGTACTAGTCCCTGGCTGAGGGGACTGCAGATTTAAATGATACAGGAAAATTTTTCTTCCTCTTGCAAAAATCTGGGCTTGTGGCAGAGTGGTTTTTTTGTCAGGTAATCCTTATTTGTCATTTCTCCTTTCTTTTTCTTTCTGCCCAATATGATCTGCAGGAACCTCATTCCTCCTTATTCTCTTTCTCCGTGGATGACCTTGAAATCATGGTCCATACTGGCTGCTACTACAATCATGCATATTTCAGCAGTAGGAAGGAGACGATAGGTAGAAAAGGATAAGGATAAACATTACGCACAACTCTTCCATTTATATAGAAATAATAAACCCCCTTGGCTACAAGGTCTGATATAGCGGGAAGAGAGGCTTAGAAATACCTATTCTTGTTGGCAAGCAATGAGTTGAAATATGATGTACTATAGAAATTCCATCAAAATTTATAATTCTGTTGCTGTCTAGTGAGAAAAATATTATTAAATATGTGGTAAGCACAGGAGGGAAACTGAATGTGATCCAACATGTGTGGACTTAGTCAAACCTAAAGAGATACTAAGTCACAAAAATTGCTTCACTTAACCAGGTTATCAATAATATCTACATTTTGAAATTAATGGGTCAATTCAGCTTTATCTTACTTGACCCCTATTCCACAGTCTCTTTTCTTTTTCAAACTTCTTAATTTGGGAGTGTTTCAGGGCATAGTCTTTGGACTTCTTTTCTACTTACATATACTCCCTTGGTGATTTCCTCTGGTTTCATGTGTATACATATTACCAATGTGGAAAGGAAATTTTTAAAAACTCCCCTAATTTCCTGAATTATATATTAAACTACTTATTCTACATCCACACTCAAAGTTGTGATGATAAGCCCAACCTTAACATGCATATACTAATCTCCTAACAGTCCTCTAAAAATTGATTCATCTAATATTTTCCCACCTCCATTGATAACAACTCCATCCTTGCAACTTCACAGGGCAAAAATTTTGGAGTAATCTTTAACTTTTCTCTTCATCTCCTGCTCCATATTCAATCTTGCAGCAATTACTATCGAGTCTGCCTTAAAATATGTACAGAATCTAACCCCTTCTCACCACTTCTTCCTAGACCTCCTCAGACCAAGTCAGTGTTAGCTCTCCTGTACATTGCAGCAATGACCTCTTAAATGATCTGTTTCAACACTTGCCCCCAGTGGCCTGAGTGATACTGAAGAAATATAAGCCAGTTCAAATGACTTGTTTCTTCCAAATCCTGCAGTGGCTCACATTTATTCAGACTAAAAGTTTAAGTGCTTAAAATGGCCTTGAAGTCTTTCCCATCCTTACCATTACTTTCCTCTCTCCACCCTGACTACACTGACCACCGCTCTGTTTCTTGACTACATCCATCAGGTATACTCTTGTCACAAGGATTTTGCTCTGCCTATTTCTTCTATCTGAAATGCAATTCCTTCACATTTTTACCTCCTTTGACTATCCTGTTCTCAATTAGGCTTGCTATCACCACTCTGTTTACAATATCAATAATCACTAAATATTCCTAATCCTCTTTGTCTTCTCTGCTGTTTTTTCTTGCATAGAATTTGTCATGTTATGAACATACCCTACAAATTTACTTTCTGTACTTATTGCTTACTCCTTAATATTTGTCGTCCTCCAATGGAATGAAAACTCCATAAGGACAGGAGGTTTTGTTTGGTATTTAATAAATAAATGATTATGCAAAGAATGAAATCAGAAGTAAATGCAGGCAAACTACACCAAATATTATAATAATCTGTAAATGGGTTTTGTAATGGATTGACAGTAAAAATTACCACCTAGGTATTAGAAGTAGAACACCATACCCAAATGGCCAAAGCCAGTGGCCAAACATAAGAACTTAGAGGCACCTTTCCCACCGAGTAGATTGGGCTCCCTGCTCTCCTGCTGCTTCCTTTAAATGGATCATTTAGACATTTGCCCATGAACTTAGAGACCAACACTCTATTCCTTTGTATTTACTTCTAGTTGTCATGGTCTCTCTCTCTCTCTCTCTCTCTCTCTCTCTCTCTCTCTCTCTCTCTCTCTCTCTCTGCCCGACTCTTCATTCCTGCCTCATGTAATCTGGGGATGGAGGCCTTCCCTCCCAACTCATGGCACTCTCCCTGCCCAGGAACTCTAAGTGATAAACCTTTGAACTTATTTTCCATTGTGGTGACATATTGAATTTACATCATCCACTGGAAGAAGGGACTATGCCGGGCCAGGGGTTCCCGGGGGGAATACAAGGTCAGGCTCCCAGCACCAGAGCACTGGTCAGGCAGACATAAACTGGACATGACTTTCACAATACCTACAAGGGTATCTGCCAGTATAAACAAGTTTACTACATGAGGGGCCCTCTGGTCACAGGTTGGAAAGTAGGCATTAGGCTGTCTGCCAGGTAAAAAGAATTATCCCATGAAAGGTCCTCTGTACACATGCACATCCAGCTCCCCTTCATTTTTCTTTAGGGCAAGGTTGCTAGCTGCTCTGGTACTGGAACCCCAATTTAGCTGGGGGCTCTCAAAATAGACTTTAAAGCATTTCAATAAAAGCCAGATTCAAATCTTGGTGATTAAGGATCAAATCAGAGATTCTGGCCCATTAAATTATTGTAAATTAAAAAAATGAATTCGAATGAATTATATTTTTTATCTAAATTTTAATGTGTTAACTTTAATAAGGCAGTTATGATTTTAATTTTAAAATATTAAATAAACTATCTTTCTTAAATTTTAGTCTCATGAGGTTTTTTTGCCATATAAACTAACATTCTTTATTAGCTTTGGGGATGCCAAAAATGTGAGCTACCAGACTTGCAAAACTAATGTAGAGACCTAATGCTATGAAGAAAATAGGGCCCTTTCACTTTTATATTAAGATTAAGGGTAATGGGATAGCATGAGCAACCTTAATGAGGGAGGATAAGCATGATTTAGTTTGCCATGTTGAAAGATTTCTGCGGTCACTATGTGGAAAATGAATGATAGGGATAAGTATAAAAGAAGGAGTCCATTAATGAGACCACTGCATTAACCTAAGAAAGATATGAATGTGAGCCTGAATTAAAGTTGTAACATTGGGGATAGAGATAAGCAGATGAAGTAAATAAAAATTTAGGTGATAGAATGTACACACCTTGGGAAGATTGTGTAATTCAGTGAAGTCAGACATCCTGCTTTTTCTGTTTTCTGAATTATCCTCTTGGGTAAATTACTTAGGATAATAGTATTTGCCTCATAGTTTTGTTGAGATAATTAAATGAGATTGTGAATAAAAAACTATTACCACCCCACCTGACATATAGGACTCAATAAGTAATTAATATCATTATTAATTATTATTGGTATTAAGTTTAGATAATGATTATATACACAGTGCAAAAATTAGACAGAAAAAAATGACTCTTAAGATTATAACTTGAGCCAAACTGAGTGGGTGGTAAAGTTATTTACCAAGGAGAGAAAAAGTGAAGAAGAGAAGAGTAGAGAAGCTTGAGTTAAAAGGGAAGATATAAACTTTAAGTTGAGAACTCCACCCTTCTGAAAATACATTGACATAGTACATTATACGACAGAGTTTTCATTCTGACCTTTCAGCGATGCCTACTGAAGGCATCCTCTCATTGGTTAGTAGCCATAGCAGTCAATTCTGCTTACCTACCTGATAGATGATCCCTCACCCTCCTGATTCTGAGGCTAGTGTGAGCCCTGTGCCCCAGTAGAATACTGGGAGAGAAATTGAAGGAGAAATTTAGTTTCCTCTAAATCACACCCGCCTGTCAGGCTGATCACTTTGCTTCTGTGAATTACATAGGCTGGTGTTCCAAGACTGGAAAGGATAGAGACTGGTCTTTTTTAGGTTCCATTATTAAACAATGTAATGTGGATTAATTTGGATTCATTAGAAATTCAAATTATAGTGGTCAAAAGTTTACAATTTTTTCCCAAGCAGCAATCACTTTATGTTTATAGAAGTCTTGTGGTTACTTAAAGAGAAAGTGTGTACTGATACTAAAAGTCATGGATGAGGGAGGAAGAAAGATTGTTCAGAGACCAAAAAAGTCACTGAGCATAAAACAAGAATTCCTGATTTTATTGCCCCCTTAAATATGCAGGTGGTAGCATTTTCTGTCTCAAGTTTCTTGTAATTTGTCAGGTAAAAACTCCTGGTGTTATCCTTGACTCTTTATTTTCTCTCCCATCGCATATTTAATCTATCAGCAAATACTGTGGGCTTTATCTTCAAACTATAGCCAGAATCTTAGTACTTTTACCACCTTCACGGCTATCACCTGGTCCTGGGCATTTTCATCTCCAGCCTGGATTAGTACATAACTTTCTGTCTTGCATATTTTTTTTCTAACCTGGACCCCTTACAGTCTATTCTTCACATATTAAAGTACCCTTCTAAAGTGTAAATCTTATAGTGTTCCTTTTCTGATCAAAATATTTCAATGGATTCCCACTTCCTTCAAAATAAATGCCACAGATCTTACAAGGCTTCCAAGCCTTACATGCACTGCTTACCTTTCCAATTTCAACTTCTACTTCACTCTCCTCGCTCCAGCCACCCTGTCCTCTGTTATTCCTGTCTGCATACTTCAGGTGAACACCCACCTCGGGACCTTTGCAGTTGCTGCCTCATCTTTCTCAAGCACTTTTCTACCAGATATCTGGTAGAACAGAGATCTATTATCTATTCAGTATTTGCTCAAGCATCACCTTCTATATAAGACCTACCCTGATTACTCCAAGTAAAGTATCAACTTCTTTCTTAGGTATAACCTGTTTCCTCGCCCCAAAGTACCTTCTTACCCATAGAACATAGCTCATGCCATAGGCTATATTATGTAATTCACTACTTAAAAATAGTTTAGTCATTATTATGGTTTGGTATCTACATCCTACCTTGGGTAAATTATATGAGAGCACTTAACTTTGTATTGTTTATTTAAAACTCTTAAGAATCTACCAAAGTGTCTAGTACATACCTAGTAGCCTTTCAATGACATTACTGAATGAATTAACAGATAAGAGGCAGATACAAGAAAACTGTGAAGACACGCCCGTGCTGTTGGGTTCTAACTATTCTGTGAACAAATGAAAAACAATTTGTTAATTATGTTGTACTGATCAGAACACCGATTTAACTTCTGAGTATAATGCCAGGTAAAATTACAAGACAATCTGGGTAGCTGATTGGAGTAACGTGTTTTACAATATGAGGTAAGTCCCACCATCCTTTGATTCAGTTAATTATATAAGCCACTTGTTATTAGAAAAACAGTTTCAAATTTATAAAATTATGCACATATGAAAATGATTTTTAATATGTTCAATGTATGTATATATTTTATATACATATATACATTTTATATACAATGATATCAAGATTTTACTATTGTCTTGTTATGCAAAGCAAAAACAAAGACTAAGCAGATGAGAAGAGCAAAGGATATTTATTCAGAGCTTGCAAGGGAGACAGTTACCTTCACTTGGGTTTTGGCAGAGACTCAAAGGCAGGCAGAGGAATGGGAAAATATTACAGTGAGAAAAATGGCAAGGTTTCAGGTGTCATGAGGTTGTAGGTAGGTTATCTAGAAGATGGACATACTATGAGATTGGTTAGGGGTGCATATTTTTTTTTTCTGGAAATGGGACCAAAAAATCAGAAAAGGAGTCAATTGTTAATCAAGTCCTGGCCATTTGAGGCCAGTTGTTACAGAAGTTATTTTTATCTTCCTTGATTGTTACTAGAGACAGCGATCTGACTTCTTACAAGTTTGACTTTTAGCAGATTGGCTTCCTGATTGTTATAGATAAGGGTAGGGTTTCATGAACAATTGATAAACGTTACTGGTCATAATTCTGTTTCTATATTTGATCTGACTGTTGTCTGTTTGTATGCTCACTTTCTTAGCATGCTCAGGACCTAGGATAACACTTACTGAGCACTTACTATAAACAGCATGTAATAGGTGAGATACTTGAGGTTTAGCAGTTCAGAGATTTGTTTTTGGTCATATAGTTAGGCTGTGATAATAATCAGATTAAAATCTAGAATTCTTTACTCAGGAGCCTTAGGATTTTTTTATTAAACTTAAAAATCACATATTGCCTGAAAGACATGAATGTGAGCATATACTTTAAGCCTGATGTAAGAAGTTCTCATAAATATTATGTAATATAGGAAAATATTGTGATGCAGGGAAATACAAAATAAAGAACTAAGAATCACTAAGAAAAATTCAAACTAATAATTATAATTGTGTAAATAGCATATTGTATACATATGTATGTAAATGTTTACTGATAGGAATGCCAGTTTATATATATATGTATAAAATAGGAATTCATAATTAAATAAGTATAGCATCTATTGGACTCTTTCAATAAAATTTTAAGCAAATAAAAATTGTATTTATCACATTCCTAAAGAATATAAGAAATTTTGGTGTTCTGTGTATTATCTCTACTCTCTATACATAATATTTTGAAATAGAATTTTTCTGCAAAGAAATTACAATTCTTTCTGCAAAGAATTACAATTACTCTGTCATAAGTATTCATAACAACCACATGCCACTGACTGGTTTCATGTAAGCAAATCTTATTTATCCTTTCAGCAAGTCTTATTTCATGCAGGAGTTTTACACTCATAATTAAGATTAAGCACATTGATAACTAGCTAGGTCAGAAATCAACCAAACTGAGGCAAAGTAAGCTAAAACTGACAACTCAAAAGTAATTTACCATATTAAGAAGCAGTGTAAGTTAAACCTTAAACTACTAGATTCTTTTTATTTTTGTTCATTTTATTCACAAAATTAACTGTCCCAATTTAAAAAAGGTAAATTTTCAGTAAATTAATACACAAGTATAATTAATAGAATTAATAACTAATTTTATATTTGCATACAAAATATAATTTCAAAAACATAAATTGTTTTTAGAACTGGAAACACTGTTAAAAAAATGTAGTATAACCCTCAGCATCATAAATGAGGAAACTGGAGCCCACTAAAGTAAGTGGTGTATCTCCACAAAAGTACAACTAAAAGAACAGTTAGGCCACAGATCTCCTAACTTTCTGTTCAGTTATTTTTGCTTTATTATCAGACGGTCATTACCTAACTATAAATGCTTCCATCCTTTGTCCAGATCATATTTATAGATTCCAATATAATTTTAAGAGCTATTGTCCAGTGGAGCATAGAACATGATTTACTCATGACCATGGCAGGGCAATTCCTCCATAATCATTTATATTCAATGGCCCTGGAAATTAATAGAGTCAATATTATTTGTAGACAATCTAGTATAAAAAATCTCATGAATTATATTAATGGCTTTATTATGATTATAAATATCTTTATGTCCCTCATTGGGAGCACCAAATTCTGCTCAGGTCCAGAAGAAAAAAAAAAATCAACATTAGTTTAAATATGCTTATGGTGCTTGTAAATATTGTTATAAATGGCAAAGTATCAACAAATAAAGAGAATAAATACTTTATTCAAATACTGTATAAAATCCAACTCTGGTACCAATAAGCCAAACAGTTAATATTTTCAGATATTTTTGCATCACTTTGTATTATTTAAAAATAATAGTATCCGTAATTCAAGCAAAGGAAAAACTAATGGAGAAAAATCTTACCCGAATGTCTTACTATCTGTTTTTATGTTTACTACATATAGTGTAATCTGCTCAGGATAATATATGAGTCAGTAACTTTATAAAACAAATGTCTATGATATAAAATATTATTTTACCAGGTAAGCATGTTTGGAAATAATTTTGTTACAAATTTCCTTGAAATATTACAAATATATTGATTTTATAGATATTTAAAGTATGCTTTAATGAAAAGGGCTATAAATATCTCAAAATTAAGCTATTATACATTTTATATTAAAAATAGTAATAATCTTAAAAGTAGGGAAAGCCACTTTAAGGTTATCAAGAGTTCCAGTAAGTATATATTTATTTAGTTAGTTAGATAGTTCAATAGATTTAGAGAGCACAACCATACAAATGGAGTTTTGCTATGTGGATATATTGTATAGTGATGAAGTCTGGGCTGTTAGTAAATACACATTCACAATACAGTTTACATGTAATAACTTCTGTTTAACAATGTAAAATGCATTACATGTATTATTTTAAATATAATACATATATTGGGGAAATTATTTAGTCAAAAGCATAATATTTTTGACATATTTACCAAATTTGATATTTAGAAATATTTTTAATTTCTAATTGTCATCTATCTTCATAGTCTCAAATGTAATTTTGTTTTTTTTTGTGCAAAAAGAACACGTTTTTCAGAGACCCAATATAAATTTACACTAAAATCATTCAGACAGCTACCCATAAAAATAAATGTAAAAGAAATATGCTGTAGAATAAGCCTGTAGAATTGCATGCTGAGAATTAAAATCCATTTAAATTCCCTAAGATGAATCAATCAATTTAAAATAATTACTAAACCTTGGTCACCTATTGCTGATGTTACAATCAGGTTAGGACACTTACTTGTGCATTTTCTACTAGCGACTAGATTCAAAGCTACAACTCCAATGTAAACATTTTATTCCAGGCATACACATATTTATTTCATCTTTGAGATCTCTTTGTCACATCCAATAATTTTCCCAATACATTATTCATTATTTTAGTTTTGTTTTCAAAATGTTTGTATGCTCCACATATTCTGTTTAATCCAATTTAATTTCTTCATAAATACCAGGTTCTACTCTATTAACTGCCTCCCCAAATTACATAAATGGTATTAACTTATAGAATTACTTGTCCAAATACATGCCCACCAAATCGTTTCTTATACCATTTAAGGTGTCCTTGTTCAGTCTACCTACTCTATCTTAAATGTCTTCCTAGCTTTCCTTTTCATCCATAATGTATTTTATAAAGTATTTCTATGGTTAATTCCAAACATGTTTCCTCCAATTTCACCATACTCTGATTGCTAACCTTTTATAAAAACAGAGAGTCCACAATATAATGAGTTTGTTTGGGGTCTCTAATTATATCTACAACTAAATTATAAGTTCCTTGAAGTGAAGAATTAAATTATTCTATTCTCTTTGTTTCTCTCCCCTCCGCTTCCTACCTCTCTACTTGTCTATCTTTTTCTCGCTCTGCAGATTTTACAAAAAAATCCCAAACACTGTGAACGATATTTCTCAGGAACTATACTGAATGAATGTCTTTTTCAAATCTTTCAACACTTAGCCAATTCAATTGAGTTTTTTTTCTTTTGCTATTTTATTCTTACAGTTTGTAGGTGATGAAAAAATTTTTTAAAAGAGTGTATATCTGTGTCAATTAATGGATTTATATATTAGTATATACATGCCATAGATCTTAAGAGATACCTGTTGTGCATGAATGCTGTATTTTATTATACTTTTAGATATAAAGTATAAATTTATAAACAGAAGTATTAATATAAAACAATAACAAAGGAAACAAACAGAAAAGGAGGGAACACAGACATAGAGAAAAATTAAACAGCATAATCTCCTTGTCATGTCTGGCAATAATTACTAGCTATGATTATGAAAGAAGGAAAGGGAGAAACGGTTGTATGTATCATTGGGTACTTTTTTGCTTGTAAGTAATAACCAAATTAATCTGGTAAATGTAGGAATAATTTATAAATTCCTTCTTTTAACCACTTCATTGTTTCAATTCAAGCAATATATTACCTAAATATACTTCCCATGTCCTAAATATCTGTATTGTTTTTCTACAAGTACTTTTGAGGTTTAATACATATCACTATAAAATGTAGAACTTAGGATAAAAATGAACTATTATAAGAAAGTTTAGTGCATCACAAAAGTATAATTACCTCACATTTCCTACTTTTTACTAGTCATTCATTTTTAAAAATATTCGTGCACAAATATTAAAAAACAACGTATTGTAAGTCATTGAATAACTACGCATTTTTAGTCACTCAGTGAGGCAGTAAACTTGTTTCTGATGAAATTAAGTTTTCAAAATTATCACTTTTCGTTGTTTCAATTGATGAAGTTCATCTTCATAAATGGTACTGTTTTCTTTAGTCTTGACTTCGGTTTGAAGTTTATTTTGCAAATTCATAGACACTTTAGGGAGATGTTAAATTATTTGAAAAACTCAATTCATAACTTAGAGCTTATTTAACTATGCATTAGTAAAACTATTCCTAGGTCCTTATCACAGGTCTCTGAGATGAGTCTCAGAGAATTGAAAGGGCCAGTATTTTGAGATGAAAATGATTAATTATTGTATAAAGCAAACTTAAGGTAACTTAGGAAATTGATTAGTTTAAGCAACACCCTCATGAATGTAAATGACAGCCTGTGAAAAATCTCAGCCATTCATGACTAACTTTACCTAGAATTCCATTTTTTTTGTATGTCAAAAAAATGTGTTAAACCAGTATGAACACAAGGATAATATAAAGGAAATCCACTAGGTTTTGTCAGAAGAATAAAATTATTGTCCAGAGTGCCACCGAGTCATTTAATTTTGAATCAGCATTAATCTTACTAAACCTTAAATTTTTTATTTGTTAAAAGCTTAGATGATAACATCTGTCCTTCTTCTGTTTCACTAGTGTTGCTGAGATTCAATGAATAAAATAAATAAAAGTATTTATAAAATTGCTAATATAATTCCTCATTCTAGCTTTCTTTTCATCAAAATAATATGATAGCTATTAACACCTGAGACTCGTTTTGCCTATACTTCTCAACAAACACTCTCTTAATTTGTACACCTACCTCAGGTCTCTGTATCTCATTAGAGTATCACAGTATATTTCTGTTAAATTTTTGTCAATCTGTTAAAATTATGTCAATCTTTTGCTAAAGTACTTTAACTGAATCGTTTTTACTTGTCAATTAAATTCTGCAGATTATACCCATTTTCAATTTCATAAAGTAAAACCTTTCAGACAGAATTTTCTACACTATATGTGTCTTATACTAATTATTTATGTATATTGTTTCTTCTCACCCATTCAGTACACACATGTACACATTAGAAAACTTGTTTCTTCTACCTCTTCAGCTGTTAAAACTCCCCTCCTCCTCTAGCAGCATAACTCAAATATTACCTCTTCATTAAAAACTTAGCCTTAATTAATATCAGAAATGATCTCTAAGGATTTGTACATTCCCATAGTACGTCTCATACAGACCTCTCATTCTGTATCTGTCTCATATTTACCTATATTCGTTCATTCGTGTTTTATTTCAATAAATATTTTCTAAACATTCATTGCACCCTAGGCAATAGTCTAGCTGGTGAGGACACAGCAGTAAAAGCAACATCCACAACAACAGCAACATCAATACAACCTACTCCTCAGGAGCTTATATTCCAATGGGAGTAAATGATGGAGAGAGAAGATAAATAAGTTACATTTATAGCATGTCAGATATTTATAAGTGTTGGGAGGATAATAAAAAAGAAAACAATGTAGTCTTATAAGGAGGGTGCTATATGTATTTTGGGGGTAGGGTTTGCGTTACTTCAGATAGAACTGTATGGAAATCAAAATTTGGGAAATAAGTGATGACCTTGAGATTCCTGGGTTCATGTTGCTGACCAAAATGAAAAGGTCTAATGAATAATTATATTAAGCGTGACATACGATCTCTGCCATGGGTTTTGCTCAATTTGGACATTGAGGCATAAGTTACTTTCATCGTCATATCCTTCAAACCTACTGTGTGTGTACATTGCTTCTGTCTTCAATCTAACATTCGCAAGCTCTGCAGCTCAACAAATCAAGTTCTGTATCTCATGTATATATTTTTTTATTCCTTTTCCTTTCACTTATTTTCTTCCTACCTTGGGAACCTTTTCTTTTCTCTCAGACAGCAACACTCACTCAGCCTTATTCTTATTCTATGCTTGAATTCCTTCAAGAACTAGGCTTTTGAGACATATAAACCAATGTTTTTTCTTTGATTTTCTGTGCTGCGCTATGACACAATTTGTCTGACACATTTAAGCTCAGAATCCCCTAGCTAGTTATGTAAGGAAGTGGTAAGTGGTTAAAGTAAATGAAGAAAATATCCCAAAAAATCCAGATAGAAAACATCAATATATATTTTCAAATGTTAC
>CAUYRT010049886.1:0-69003 GCA_963574885.1 Lepilemur ruficaudatus
CATGCCTGTAGTCCCAGCTACTCGGGAGGCTGAGGCAGGAGGATCGCTTGAGCCCAGGAGTTTGAGGTTGCTGTGAGCTAGGCTGACGCCACGGCACTCTAGCCCGGGCAACAGAGTGAGACTCTGTCTCAAAAAAAAAAAAAAGCTAGTTACGTGAAAACCGGCAGGGACGACAGGCCGACGCGGTGGCGGGAGACGCCGAAACGCTCCCCGTGCCGGCCGGGCTCAGGGGCCGGGAGGGAGGACCGGAGAGACCCCCAACTTCGCACGTTTTTATTCCTTTTAAAATTTCCTGCAGTGAGCAGGCCCTGGCTTCATGACTGGAAGCAGGACGCCACCTCCGTGCCAGCTCCCACAGACAGCGCCTACGCCGGCGCCCACGCCCCTGCTCGCCACGCTGCGTCCTGTGCTGTTTGCTGTTCCCGCCGAGCTGTTTACAAACATCCCCACCAAAACCAACACCACCACCGACGGCTTTCTGCATGAACCAGCCCAAGGAGGAGGCGGCCGTGGGAGTCTGTTCCACGGCCACCATCTTTCAGAACACCTGCGACTCAGCGACCCTTCTGGCTCTCCCCTGCTCAGCACACACTCGCGCTCCTCCGCCGCCACCGCTCACGGGGCACCGCGGCTCCCGCCCTGGGGGAGCAGCCAGGAGTCAGAGCTCCGGGTGGCCACGGAGCGACTTGGTCCTCACGGAGGCCCCAGAGAACCGAGCACGCGTCACCCCCTTGCGCAGACGAGGATGTGTGGCGCAGCGGGGCGGGTGCAGGGACAGCCCACGGTCTCCCAGCCAGGCAGACGGAATCCGGGAGCCGCGCCCCGCGGCACGCCACTGTGCAGCCAGAAAGCGATCACGCTCGGGGCGCACACGCGTGTGCACACGCACACACACACGCGCACACACAGGCGGCAGGCTCGGCCGTATACATACGCACCCTGGGCGTGGAGGCATCACTTTGGCTGACGCAGATTTCCCTGCCCACCCAGATCTCTGGTTCTTCCTTGTTTCGCTGGACCCGCTCTCCCTTTTTTTCAGATGAGGACAGGCTGCTAGTGCTGACACTCTGATTCCAAAGGTCACCCCGTGGCATTTCCTGCGGCCTCAACGACCTTCCAGGGCCCCTGCAGATCAGGGCCACGACGCCGGCTGGCAGTGAAGAGAACCTGCACTGTTTTCTCAGAACTTTGAATTTAATCGTTTCTGGCTCTTTTTCCTTGAAAATAAGTCACTTGATGACAAACAGAGGCAGTGCTGCCGGAAGGTGCCATGGACAGGGACGCGGTGGCCGCTGTCACCCTCCCGGACTCGGGGTCGTGCTTCCGTGGGGTCAAAGGAGGCCAGGGAAGCGCAGCCTTCGCCCCGCCGGGAGAGCCTTGGTAGCGGATAACTCTGGAAGGCCCTGGATTCACGACTGAACTCACTCCCGGGCCCATCTAGCGCAGACAGCCCTGGAACTATTTGCTCTGATTTCCCTTGACATTTAATATTTGATTATTCCTGCCAAAGAAATGAACAGTGATCTAGAAGGCTTCCAAAAGATGTTCCCCGCGGTGCAGGAACAAAATAAAACTCTCATGTCTGTTTATTTTTATGTTAAAGAGAAAAAAAAAGAATTAAGCTTTAGGCTGCTTCCTGTAAGTGCTGGCCTGCGCCTTGTGGGGCCTGTGTCAGAGATACGGGGGGCTCCCCAGAAGCCTCGGGACCCCACCAGACCACTCTGGGTAAGTTCTGAACCCAGGACCCAGGCGCCTGGAGACGCACCTGAGCCCGAACCCTGGCACCAGGACGGGGCAGGGCTGCGGCGCAGCCAGACACCAGCCAGGTCCTGCCTGGGGCCGCGCGGCACACCCGCTCTGCCTCAGAAAGGAGCCCGCGCTGTCCCCAGAGAGCAGTGCGTGGCCGCCAGTCTACGTATGGGCCAGCCACCGGGGTGCCCTGTTAGAGACCCGGCCCGGAGTCCGTTGTAACTCAGACCCCGGTGCGACAGCAAAGGGTGAGATGGAGACACGCAGGTCACGTGCAGACGCCACGGCCCACGCACCGTCTGGGACCTCGAGGTGCTGCAGTTTCCTTACCCAGGACAGAAACTCAGCTGGGCAGGTAGACTCGAGGAGTGACTAGGGCACAGGGCAGGGCACGAGAACGCCGCCTCGCACGGGATCTGTAGCCGCAGCTGGCTTCGTGCGTCGCCAGCTATGCGTAGGACGCCAGCACCACGGGAGTCCCCGCACGGCAGGTACCTGCTATCTCAGGACGGCTTCGAACGGTCACCACAGCGGCACCTGCCCCGCTCCATCCCACCTGACCCAGGGCTGCGCCACCTCAGAGGCCACAAACGTGACAAGAAAACCTTAGAGAGACTGTGCCCCTCACTTCCGATCTCCGCAGAGGCCGAGACACGGGAAGGGAAGGCAGAATTCAAAACAGAGAGGTGAACGCCGCTCTTCGAATTCAAGGGCAGCATGTCCATGCCACAGATGCCACAAGCCACACGGTCACCGGCACTGCTGCCCTGAGAGGTTCTCTGTCCTCACACGGCCGCCGACACTAACGCAGAGGCGAGGAGGTGCTGGAAAAAGATGGAACCGAGTACACTGTGGAACAGACACCGTGAATCACAGGTCTGAAGTGCGCAGGAGTCGTGATGGGTGAACGCATTTCATACAGTAAAAAATCAATGGGCCATAAACAGGAAACGCCAAACCAAACGATTCTCCTGACCAAACGTCCAGTGAACACAAGCTCGTGAACAGGAGACGAACCTCCAGCGCTCTGGAAGCAGTTGGACCTCGGATCAAATCCCGGCTCCACAGATGACGTGGCTGGTGCCCCGGACAAGCTGTGGCTTCTCAGAAGCCGGCAGACCCCGGGCATCCCGGGAGACGCTTCCAGACCCCGACGAGGAGCAGGGGTCCGTACACGCGAGAGCCCTCGCATCTCGGGAGACGCCGGGCGAGGTTCAAGTGTGCACACAATGTAGACGTTCCAGGGTCCCAGCAACCCCAGCTGTGCAGTCACCTCCTCACAGGACCAACACTGGACACTCCGCAGAGGACTCCACACGCCACCGCGGCCCCGCGTCAGCCCGCGCCTCACCTAAACCCCCGCGATCAGCACACTGGGACCAGCACGGACAGGAACCTTCCACCACTTACAACAAAGCCATGAGATCATGGCTAAGTCGCACCTACCCAGGACTCAGCAACGTGGAAATCATTACACTTTGCCTGCAAGGGCCAGGCTACGGTGGCATTTAAATTAATACAGCACAGCACGTTAGCGCCATTTTCACCTAATTATCACAATAATCTCAGAGACTGAACTGCATCACGCAACGAACACCGCTTCCTCCACGGCGCACTGCGTCAGCAGCAGTCCTGTGCCCCACCCTATCCTAGCGCAAAGACGCGAGAGCTAGAGCTGGTGGCAGCCTGCACCAGGAAGACTGCAACGGTCGGCACGTCGGCCGTCAACAGCGGAGCAAAAGTGTGTCACTGTTGGACCATCCTGTGCAACAGGATTTGTGTTTGCTAGTTTTCTCTTTTGACAGCAGAGAGACCACTGCCAAGCAGAGATACTCCAGTGCAGGCACATGCCCCTGTGCAGTGACCGGGACAAAGGCACTCTATCGACACTCTGAATAAAACACTGGCGTGGTCCGGTCACAAAGGCCGTGCTGACCCCCCACACCACCGTGGTGCTGGACGCAGACACGAGGAGAGGCGCACACGCCAGGGGGGGTGTTCCACAGTGTATGACGGGAGGAAGGCTGCACATCTGTTGGCAGTAACGTCTGGCAGGATGATGACCCGCATGTACTTAGGGCCAGGCCACTGTCGACAGGAGACAAACAGAAGCAAGTCCCTGGGTAAGAAGAGCCGGGCAGAGCCATGGGCGCGGCCCGTCTGCACTGGTGACGCCCGCTCTGCAGCCGCCAGACCGAGCAGGGCCCAGCCTCCCCGCTCTGCTCAGACTGCCCTGCTCTCGGCCACCTAACAGGAGAGGCACACGCCACACAGGACACGGCAGTGATGGGACACGGGCTGACAGCCTGAGGGGACACAGCCGGGACCTTGAGTCTGGGGGAAGAGCAGACAGAAAGAGCAGGAGCAGGGTCCCCTCTGAGGACTCCCGCAGTGCGTGCTGTGAATGTCTCCTGAATTCCGTCGCTAACCCCCTCGCATCCTCGCCACCGAGGGGATCTCTGCTCCCTGCAACTGGAAGAAGCCCCCGCGACACCGGCCACACCTCTCTGCGGCAGACCCTCTCCTGCCGCCCTCTCAGAGCAGCCTGAGAAGGATCGCAAGCTCAGCAAGTGACGCCGCAGGCCGCTCGGGGCACAAGGCTGGCACCAGCACCGCACCCCTTCATCCCAGTGGGGAAATGCGGAGGGCCGGGGCGCGTGTATGTATTCAAACAGCTGCACACAGAACAGGCCTCAGGCCTCCACCTGAAGCTTGCCTTAGGCCACGCTGCAGGCAGCCACTGGCCACACGTGGTTACTTAAGTTAAAATTTAATTTAAGTTAAATTCCAGCTCCTCAGTCGCACCAGCCACGCTTGACGTGCCCGAGAGCCACATACGGCCGGTGGCTGCCCCAACGGGGGTGCCGCTGTGGACGGTTCCACCACTGCAGAAAGTTCTGGACTGGAGGGCCGAGGCGGTCTCTTCTCTGTGAAGCCGTCTTTGTAACCCAGTGTCTCCTCTCCTTCCACATAAGCCGGAAGAAACCTCCCAGCCGTGCGTGACTCTGCGGGAAGCGTGGATGGAGCCGGGTCGCGTTTTCCCGCGGAAGGGGCATGCAAAGTGGGAACGGCACACCTGCGCCTCCCAGCGGGAGCCGTGAAAACGCCCGATCCTCCCTCAGCGGTTCCTACAGAATGTTTCCAGACTACTCTTCCGGAACCTCTCCGTCCTGTTCCGTACCTTCGCGTTCCCTGGCGGGAAGGAGTTGGGGGAGGGCAAGCATGGAGTCAGGGTCCCCAGGCTACCCGTCGCCCCACGCACTGCCAAGGAGACCCCTCGGGGGGCACGGGCCCTTGCTCTGGGCTCCTGTCTTCTCCGGGACCACCATCCGCCGCTCCCTGGGCCCACGCGGCACTGCCGATTCCTCGGCGCCTGCCCTCCGCGTGGTCCCTCCGCCCTCACGGGGAGCGAGGCCAATCCACGGGACCCCTGCAGGCAGAGACAGCAATGATGCCCGTGGGCGTGGCCAGTCTCCTGTGCCGTCACCTACCGCCAGAGGTGTCCTCTGGAAAGAAGGTACTGCCCCGCCCCCCGCCCATATTCTGGTTCTGAAAAGTCTGCCTCCCGTCCCGGCCACCGCCAGAGTGACGATGGGACTTGGGAACATGTGCGCAACGCGTGAGCGTCCACTGCCGCGGGAGGTGCCTCCTGCCTGCCGCCCCGGCGTGGCCGCCCTGTCCCTGCTCTCAAAGTACCCACGAGTCTGGGGCGAGAGCAGCAACCAGCAGCCGGAGACGCCAGGCGAGGGCATCTGCACGGGCCACTCCCGACATCCCGTGGGTGCGGTGTCTTCGTGAAGAAAAGCCAGAGGCAGGCGGCGGGAGTGCCCCAGCGCTGCTCCAGCGTGGCCCAGAACAGAGGCCCCGACCACGCGGTTTCTCCAGAAGAAGCCTGTTCGTCACAGCCACGGAGATCACGCCTGAGACCAAAGTTACCAACCTTTTCTTTAAACGGAAAAAAGTTTCAGAGCCATTCACTGTGAGGTCAGGAGTGGCTCCGTCACCACGGAAATGACCTCTAATGACGCTACAGACGGACAGCTGACCATCCAACCAGAAAGCACCCTGATGCCACGCTGTGCGCCCGTGGAGAGAAGGAGGCCATGACGCCAGCGAACACAGAGCTGTCTCCTGAGCGGACAACGGTTGTCCTCCAAGGACCCTCCACGCAGAGGCGACAGGCAGTGGCCGAAGCCAGAACCCAGCATCGGCCAAAGGGAGCATCAAGCCAGAGTTTCGGGGGAGCTGATTTCAAAGCCCCGGGCAGGCAAGCCGGCCGCACGCTCATCTGGCTACTCAAGTGGGAGTGACAGGCTAATCTTGCAGGGCCACGTAAAGTCGGCCACGCCGGGAAGCAGGAGCGCAATGCAGGGCCCTCCACGGAATCCAGCGCAGCGAACAACTTCGCCCTCTCCCACACGGCCCAAAGACACCTCGCGGAAGTCTGGGAACAGAACACGTGGACTCTCCCACGGGAGGGGAGTCCACGCGGTGGCCACCACCAAGCACTCTGCACGTCTCAACGAGCACTTCCCCTCCCCCAGCCACGCAGTGGGACAACTGAGTCACCCAGAGACGCTGGCGGAGATGGCCTGGCCCGGCGAAGGGCACCCCACCCTGCCCCGAAGCATTTCCAAGGACCTGCCCGCGGGAAGAACCGTCAGGAGTCAACCATCTACGAACTGCGCACTTTGCAGAATGGGGGGGGGCTCATCTTGTTCCTCCCGAGTTGAGTTCTCACCCATCAGAGGGCCTTGCCGAGCATCTGGGGAACAGGACGCTGACGGCCCCAAGCAGGGGATGGGGGATGGGGGACGGGGGTGGGAGAGAGGGTGCTGCAGTGGAGCCCCCCGCCAGGCGCACCTGCTGCAAGGAGGACACCCCTCGTGGCATCGAGCCACCGCTTCACATCAGGAGTCCTCAAAGCCACCAAAATGGGGAGGTGTCACCACCCAGGCATACTGACCAGGAAACTGGCTGGGAGTTCAAAGTGGACTGACCCCAACACCAGGGTGCAGCGCGGCCCTGGGCTATTCCCACCTGGCCTCTCAGACCTGTTGGGCTGTCTGAAGGACAGGGTCCCCGGGAGCCCAGAGGGTGGGACATTATTTTTTTTTTTTTTGCCTTTCATCCACTCCACCATATTTATTTTTGTCTTTCTCCAGTGTCTAGTTAAAATTAAACTTCCTCTCCTCATCGAGAGCTGTCAGCTGCGAAGGGAAACATTCCTCCTCCTCCTAACAAGGCCACCACGCGTCCACAGCACGGCCACCTCCACCCGCAGCCCCCACGGGCGGGATGGACATGGCAGCACTGCCCTCGGGCCACGTTCCCTTCCTCGGTGCAGCCGTGTGCTCCGCCCACTCCTGAAACCCTCTCAGAGTTCAGGGAACCACGAGCTGAGTCGTGGCCTCAAGTAAAAGATTCAAGCCAGCCCGGAGGCTGCCTTCTGTGAGAACTGCCCCCTTGCGAACGGCACCACGCGGCGGCTAGAGCCTTGTCCTTGGAAAGCAGCTGAGCAGCTGCACCTCCTGCCTGACTGTAGGGCGCCGTGCTCACCCCCACCCCCAGGGGCTGCGCCACGGGTTCCCCTGGGACCCAGTGCCCACCTGCCGCTGCTCCAGCTCGGCCCGCCAGGCCCGCCAGAGCCCCTGCCCTCTCTGGGCCACGCGGCACAGAGCAGGCAGCCCAGCTCCGCACCAGACCCTGGGTACGAGCCCAGCTTCCCTACAGCAGCTGCCCTCGGAGCAGTGGCTTAGCCTCCCCGACTCGGCTTCCTCACCTACAAATTAAAAGCAGCAGATTGGGGAAGCGCAGAGCTAGGAGGCCCTGAACCAGTGCGAGCACGGGGTGGGGGAGGGGGCAGCGCGGGAACCGTACCTTTCGCGACTGTTTTTATCACACGCTGTGAGGATTAAATGAGAAAACTGTGCAAACCCTGCGCGCGTCTAGGTGTGGACTGGCACCGGTGGTGGCGTGGTGCTGCTTTCATTGTTCATAATCTGAAAAGGCAGATGAGCAACCCAGGCCCTGCTGGACTCAGAGCCCCCTGAGGACGGAGCCGCAACGTAGCAGCCGTGAACACGTCCTAAACACGCAGCGTGGAGCAAGCCCACCACACTCCCTGTCCCTCAAAGGACCCGCTGCTTTAGAAGGGACCCGGATTAAGGAACAGACTTCACAGACGCCGTGTCGCTCTGGCCAGGCTCCGGAACACTCCCGGGTCCTGCTCCAAGCCGCTGCGGTCAGGAGCCCCCCATGAAGCTGGAGCGCTGTGTGGTGCCCTGAGGGTAACCGGCCTATTTAATAGGGGTCGGGATGACACAGTATGAACATTCACTGTCAGGCGGGAATAGGACGCCATGGGTGGCTTTCCAGGGTTAGCATGTGTGTATATGTACACGCACACGCACACGCGCGCGCACACACACACACACACACACACACACAAGAACTCAAATGCCGCGGAGCCCGGGGTCTCCGTGGTGAGCTGCGGGGCCCAGCCAAGAGCCCATGGTGAGGACCCCTCAGTCCCCCGTCCCCCCACATCCGAGGACAGCCCGGCACTTTCCCTGGCCGGCCTGTTCTTGGGACAGCTGTCATGAACAGCACCTGATGTTTTTTTTCCTGTCTTCTAACTGTGACAGTAACTGGCAGTCGCCCAGTGGTCCACGTTCATCCACCAGGGCAGTCCGCAGCCTTTGAAGGTGACGGTAGGTGCCTTGGTGGCTGACACAGGGGATTTCTGGCAAACCTCCCGTCTGGTTACATTTTCCTGGACGACAGTAGCACACACCTTAGTCCCTCGGCCCAGGCAGCTTTGCCAAGCCGGTACCCACCACGCTCTGTGGGCCTGCAGCTCCCTCACGGGGCGTCTGCGTGGCCGACAGCACCCTCTCCAGGCTGTGACGGACGCGTAGGTGGCCAGACGGCCCCAGCTTCCGCCCCTTCCTTTGGGGAAGCCACTGTGCCAGGCCCGAAACAAAGGGCAGGGGGCTTTCCAATTTCCCTTTTCCTTTTGTTATATTTTTGTGTATTAAAGAAACACTACTTCCGCATGAGCTATTTTCAAAAAGCAATGCCTAAAAAGAGTTCCAGAAGTTTCCAGATTTGTAGGTAGAGTGAATAAGAATCGGGTGTGGTTTTCAGTCACGTTCAAATAGCTTAGCTTCAGTCAGTCGGTAACCGCATTCTAGCGGTCCCCAGGCTAACGGGCAGATGAAACTTGCCTGTCGGGCTTAAACAAATGTACGCATGCGCACAATCACATCTGCGCACATAAATCTTCAGCAAACACACTCTGACCCCAATTCCCTAAACGCTGTTGGGAAGAGGGCCTCCCTGTCCCACAGACCATGAATATGTCAACACAGGGGGACCCCAAGCACGGAAACACGCAGCCACGGGAGCTGTAGATTAACAAAGCAAAGCGCAGTGGGTACACTCCCCACAGCTGAAATGATTCCTCGTGTCCCACCCTGCTGGCCTAACACATGAGAATCACTGTACTTAAACAACCATTCGATGACCCAAGACCTCAGAGATGCTGCTGACCTCAGTCTTGCCTCTGGACGCCGACAGCGGGTCTGGGTGCAGAGGCCCCAGCTGGTCCCTGGGAAGCCGAGTCCCGAGCGGATCCGACGGCCACTTTTGCTCTCATTTCCCCTCTCTGCGTAAACGCAGCAGGCAGAAGAAGGTCAGGTCTTCAGTGATTTCGAGTGCATGGGTACGTATGGGATGCACAGAGAGGGCCTGAGCCTCCCCTCTCCTCCTCCCGGAGGGGCCCCTGACCCTGGGCCCAGGGTGACCCAGGAGCAGCAGGGATGGCCGGCGCTGTCCTCCCCCAGCTCATCCCCCCCCCCACACTCCCACGAGCCACAAAGGGCCAAGCTGTGCCCACGGCCCCCTGCGGCTGCACCCTGGCTCTGTGCCCCACAGCCGCCCTCTGATGGACAGGGACTGTGCCTGGGACCCTCGGGGAAGTGAGAAGGGCTCTCTTTGGGGCCTGAGTACCACATGGCTGGAGGCCCCGCACAGCAGCAGTGCCCAGTAACCCTGAAGGCCACAGCTGGGACTTGGTGGGCCACCCAAGCGCTCAGAGGGCCTGGGGGCCACCACAGGGCCCATGGCCGGCAGGGACGTGGTCAGACGGACGTGTCCCCTACAGTCTCTGCAAATGCCCGCTCCCACCTAGAAACGCAGGTGCCCCTGCTTCCTAGACCTCGTCCGACTCACGGCGACTCTGCCACGGTTGTCGAGATAATCAAAGGCCACGTCCTGCGCCACCTCCACAGGTGAGCGCCAAGGGCCATCCAAGAGACCGCGCTGGGGCCGGCACCGGGAAAGCCCTCCCGAGAACATGAGCTGTCACCTCCCAGTCAGAAACATGAGACACCCGAGGGGCTCCGCTGGGGGCTGGGACCCAGGACAGGGGACAACCCGCCTGGCGTCTGGCAACAGGTTTTCCTGGGAAGTCAATACTTGCTGGGGCTTTGACAAGCCAGCAGTGCAGGGCCACAGCTCGGATTTGCAGCTTTCTGCTTCTGCAGGCTCTTAGCAGAGCGGGGAAGCTGCGGACCCCTCTGGAAGACCAGCAACCAACAGGGACGAACAGCAAGGAAGGTATTTTGGGGTTTTAGTCAGACTGAAACACGTCACCTCCGCCGCGGCCAGCTACCCACTGCCGCCGGCAAGGAAGGATCTACATTTCCGACCACAGCAAGTCAGTTTTTCATATTTCAAAAGGGCAAAACCCCACGTTCGTGGTGCCCTGCCGTCCGGGTAGAGCAGGGTTAACAGGGCCTCCATGCGTCCAACCTTGCAGCCTGGGCGCAGGGACTCGGCCACCGCGGACACCTCACACCCGCCGAATCCTGGAGCCCCCACGTCTGCAAGTGCCTCGCGCTTCTGGACCCGCCCGGGCGGCCATGGGGCCTCAGGCTCCACAAACCCCCACCGAGAGGGCCGCCGGTCCCTCCGCTCTTAGACCCCGGGTCGTGCTCCGAGGGCGGCTGGAGGCGGCACATGCCCTCCACCCCTTCAGGGGCTCAGTTTAAAGGTCCTAAGTTGATTCTCGACAGCAAACCACCAGGTCCCTCGGAAAGACGCCATGCAGTTACGTAACAGGACACAGAAAATCCTCTACGAGTTTCTCAGTAAGGAGCTAAACGCACCGAATTTGTGCCTTACCTTCAGCCAAGGCTTCGTTTAACTCCCAAAGCCGCTGCGAAGCCGTCCCTCCGAGGCGATCGGCGCTTTGAAGCAGGAGGAAACTCGAGCCCCGCTCTCCCGGGGCGCCGGGGAAGGATCCCGTGGCTCCGCCCGGACATCTGGTTTCTATTTCACACCCGTGTTGTCACGTTACATAACAAGCAGATGATCCGAGATCACCACAAGAGTTTCGGTCCAGGACTCGCAAAGAACGCCCCAGAACACTGTTTACATCTGGGGCCACGGCCGGACACCGGAGCAGGCTTGGCGCAGAGGCTGCGGCATTCCGAGCCTGAACCCGGCACTCACAGCAAACACCGCAGGCAGCAGGACGCCGCCCTCCCCGCCGCATCTCTTTTAAACTGGGTCCGTTCCCCATTTCTTCCTCTCATTCCACATTCGGGTTTAAGAAAACTGCAACTGACACCTCGCTGGCACCTCATTTCTCTGTAGCTCGGAAGAGCCCGTGGCCTGGGAGACGACAGCACGCGAGGCTAGGCAGAGATCGGGTCAGGAAGCACCGAGACCCCCGCCAGCCATGGAGAAGAAAGGCGTCAAGTCACAGGGTCCCCACCCGAGGGCAGAGCACTGCTGACCAGTGTCCCGAGGGCCCTTGGAGCCTTACCTGGGAGGCAGACCCACCCACTGACCCACCCCACCCCTTCCTTAGCTCCTCTGGGAGGCCGTGAGCCCTGCCGGCAATAAAATGCTCCCCGCACAGGCAGCCATGGCTGTGGGCGCAGCAGGGGGGCCAGCAGCCCTGAGGAGGGTACCCTGGAAGCTGCCCCCCACCCGCAGGGCAGAGGGCGTTTCCCCAGAGCCGTCCTGAGCAGCCCATCTTCTCGGTCCAGTAGAAGTCAGAGTCCACAGTGGGGTTAACTGTCTGGCTAATTAACACCCAGCGGGCTTCGTGCGTAGGGGATGCTGGGAATCAAACCACCAAACCACAGGAAGCCCCGAGGGGTGAGTGGCCTGGGGCGGTCGCTCACCCTTGGCGTGGACAGTCCGCCCAAGCGGAAGTGAGAACGTGGAACCTCTTCCCACGGACACACACGGTCCACAAGGCAGATGAGATCAGCAGACAAACCAGCGTGCCGGGGACTGAGGGGTCTGGCCCATCCCAGCCATGGGGGGGGCGCCCTGGTGTCCCCCAAGTCTGGCCCAGAGCTCCGCAGGTGGCAGAGACACACGGGAAGGACAACACTGGAGTCTGATGGATTCGGGACTTCGCTCTCCTCGCTGACCAGGTGCGGTGACTGTCCGCGGGGGAGGGGCTGTCTGGCAGGTGACCTTCCGTAGGAAATGGGCGCAGCTCGCCCGTCCGGGGGGACAGGAGGCTGGGGCCGAGGGAGGGCCAGGCTGAGGAGGGGCCCTGACCACCGCCTGCAGGCAGAGTGGCCAAAGCAGGTGCCCGGGCCGCCCCGCTGGAGGGCTGACTGGCCGCAGCTGCTCCCAGCTCTGCCCCAGAGCGCAGAGGCCGTGAGACAAGGGGACATGGAACACAGACCCCAGAGCCAGAGAGGGCCAGTGCCCTGGAGCCACACTGCAGCCCAAAAATGGGCACGCAGGCAGCGGAGCCCAGCACCAGAGCCCGGAGGTGGTCTCAAAATTGGACCACGTGCCCTGCACAGGTGGCCAGGCCGCTCAACTAACTGGGGAGGGGCTTCCTGAAAACGGCCTTTGATTAGAGTACGTTCTCCTAACCTGGGCCCTTCTTGGGGACGGCCGGGCTGTCCTGCTGCCTGTGTATCCGGTTACGGGGCGCAAAGGAAAGGCAACAGCGGAGAAGCGACCACAGCCCCGACGGGTGTCCACGGCCAGCAGGGGGCAAGGCTGAGGTGGCTGGCGCAGG
Source organism: Lepilemur ruficaudatus (assembly GCA_963574885.1). Lineage (NCBI taxonomy): Eukaryota > Metazoa > Chordata > Mammalia > Primates > Lepilemuridae > Lepilemur > Lepilemur ruficaudatus. Next base: position 12,812 of record CAUYRT010049886.1, read on the forward strand.
GGGGCCTCGCAGGCATCCGACACGCCATCCTCTACGACACGCGCACAGGTGGGGCTCGCACCCCACGCCCAGGCTGGCCTAGACCACTGCTGCCCCCGCTGGGCCAGCCGAGCCCGAAACCACAGCCAGCGCCGTCTGGGAAAATAACTCTGACTTCAGCCTGCTTGAGCCCCACGGTCGAGTCCACGCGGCACCCCAACTCCAACAACTACACGCCGAGAGCCGCCTGTCAAACGTCCTGCTGGTGTCTGCGGTGGCCGAGGTCTGAGAGGGGCAGGTCTCCTCAACCACGACACCTCCAGCTTCCTTCCAACGGCCCACGCCCCGCTGCGTGCTGGCCCTGTCCTCATGGAGCTTCCGGTCTGGGGGCAGCCAATCAAAGAAGGAAAAAGCCCAAAGGGCAAAGAGTAAACAGACCCCCGGCCCCTCCAGTCAAGGGGCCCCCACAGACGGCCGTAAGCCGGAACATTAGGATCAGCCACAAACTTGTGCCTATGCTAGAGTCGGGGGGTTCAAATCAACCCCTGGATGTGGCTGTTGGCAGTGACGGAGGACAGAGAAGGTGTCCTGCCACACAAGGGGGAGGGGGCGGCAGGTGCCGGCGGAAGGGGCTTCTTCCCCAGCTCTGGTTTGCTGCTTCCCCCCTGGCAGGGCAGGCCGCCCATCTGCAAAGCTGGGGCCCTTCCCCGGCTGTCCCTCTGCCCCAGGACTGATCGGTCCAACCCCTGGGTAGAATGTCACCTGTGGGTGGGCAGGGTCACTTGAGTCCCTCTCCCGGCCACTCCTGCCCACTGCCAGGTTTGGATTCGCCGTCTGAACTCAGGAAAAGCCCAGGCTCCGTCGTGGCCGAGGACGGCTGGAAGTCAAACCTGCGCCTGAGTAAGCACCGAGGAGGACTGGACAGAAAGCCCCCCGGGGGCTCCCAGAAACCAGAGCACCCCCCCCCGAAAGTCAGGCGCGGGGCGGCGGGAGCCTGCAGACCAGCACCAGCAAAGGGCTGGGCCTGCAGGCCAGGGGCCTGCGTCTTGCCTCTCACTCCTCCTTCCTGGTGCCCACAATTGAGCCCGGCAGCTCCTGGACTCATGTGACCCAGGTCAGCCTCCAGACGAGAAGGGGCCTCTTCCCAGCTCCGGTTTGCGAAGCTCCAGGAAGGCTCACACGCCCACTACCTGCCTGAGAGCAGGCGTGTTTTCCCTGGGGTCAGGGGAACCTAGATGAAGCAGAAAGGACCCGGTGCCCACTGTGGGCCCTTCAGGATGTGAAAGAGGAGCTAGGGCCTGGGCCCTGAGGCAGGTCCCCCAAGAAAGGCCCAGGGGGCACCGTGGGTGCCTCACCTGCAGCCTCGGTCCCTGCAGGCTGCCGCTCATGGGACAGGAGCCACACAGGGAAAGGAGGCAGGGAGCCACCGACAGAGAATCACCCTCTGCAGGGTTGGATTGAAGACGCATCCCATAATCATCTATGCAACAGATGCCAGTGCTATCTATCCACATTTTTTAAAAATCCCACAGGCGTGGGATGAAAGGACTGCTGATGTCTCCTGCATAGTGTTCTGAGATCTTCCGCCAGGTCAAGCGACACCAGTTCCATCTCCCGGTCTCAGAGAGTGGGGTGGCCATCTGCAGCCCCCAGGCAGAGCTTGGCAGCACCGGCCCCCGAAGGGGATGGCTTGGCCCTGCCACCTGGCCCCTTCTGAGCTCCTGGCAGCCTGGACACAGAGGCGTCCTCTGCCTGTGCCCAGCAGCCTGCGCGGGCAGCACAGCTGACTCACGGCACCAGCACGCTGGTCTTGCACCGTGTCGCAATGTCTGGCACGAGCAGGCCTCGGCCTGGAGACGCCCGACGCGGACCGTTATATCCGGCAGCATTTGTCAAGCGCCAAGCAGACCGCGGATGAAGTGTTCCTGACCGGCGTCAGCTGCCTCAATCCACAGAACACCTAACACCGAGCGCTTCTTCCTGAACGTCCGGGAAACGTACAGTCTGAGTGTCACACCAACAAGCTGCAAATGACAGATTTAAGACACAAATGACACCGAGTACCAAGGACTTTGCATGGGAGAGGTGCAGAGGAGACACTGTGACCTGAGACAGGAGAGGTCAGCTGGCCCCTCCAAATTGCACACGGGGACTTACCTTCTCACAGAACTTCAAGTTTCCGTCCTAAACAAATGGTAAAAAGCATAGCATATTTTAAACTATATTCTTTCCCAAAATTCCCGTGCTGAGGCTTTTTTTAAACAGGTGTTAAAACAGTGACGGAACGGTGACATGGCTGCTTTCTGCGCAGTGTCACAGCAGAGCGCAGTCTGGCCCGAGGCTGGCTGAGTCCCTGATCTACTGGGCAGCCCAGGGGGCAGCTCCGGGCCTTCCCCAGGAAACGAAGAGCTCAGGAAGTCACTCTAATGTCCCCCAGCTCTGCACTGCAGGACGGCAAAGCCTTGAGGACGGCGGCTTCCTGGGCCCCTGTAGCCGGCGCGAGGCCGAGACTCCAGTGCAGTGAGGCGACGGGAGCCCAAGGCGCTGGCCCCGCACGGGGCGCCCACATCTGGGGACTGCTTGGGCTCGACACGTCTGTGTGCCCCAAGGACGCTCCCAGGTGGCAGGACCAGGAAGCTCCAGCGTTATCCGCCCCACCCGGCCCTTCCTCCTCCGACAGACAGATGTTCTGAGCAGCGGAGTCTGGCTTCTGCTCGAACTCGTTCCATATTTTTAAATATGCTCTTAATGGAAAGCAACAAAATAAGCTGATGAAAATGTCCCTGCAGCAGCCAGCGACTAATTTTAGAAGAAAGAGGCTCCAAGGAGAAACCCAGGAGATGGTACAAACTGGGAAGGGCCTTCCCTGGGAGAGGAAGAGGATCTGGACGGAAACCCAACCTGACCGCGCCGGACCACACCGCCCCGCCGGCCGCGGGTGTGACGCGCCACCGGAGCTTTGACACGACAGGCGGCACCCTCTCGACCCTCGTGACCTGTCGGGAAGTCAGTGGCAGTTAGGAGTGACTCGCGGGTTTCCACGTCACTTGGCAAACATGGCTGGCCAGCTCCTCCGCGCCCGGGTCTCCCAGGCTCCGCGCCCGAGACAGGCACAGGGAGAAAGTCTGTTTCTGGCGAAGGTCGGGCCCCGCAGACCGAGGGAGACCATGGTGCATCTCAGGGGTCTCCTATACGCGGGGCCGAGCTGGCAGGACAGTGACAGGACCCTCAGGGACAGGAACTCAGGAAGGGCAAGTCCAGAGGCGAGGGAGGGTGGGAAGCCAGCGCCTGCCCTGAGGACTCTTGGGTCCCCGGGAGTGTGCAGGGGTGTCCAGCTGCAGCTCCCTGGGAGAGGAGGCAGGACGCGTCCGCCGGGCTTGATGCTGGCTCGTAGGTGCAATGAAGAAAGAAGATTCCACTGGGAACTAACCACAGAGCAGCTCGGAAAGGTTCGGGGGAGAGTCTGGACAACCCCAAGGCCTGACGAACATTCTTGGGTGTATCGCAGGTGGCACTGCCCAGGTGGCACCGCCCAGGCACCAGGCGGAAGCAGCACAAATCCTTTCTGGATGAACATGCTGTCAGCCCCAAAAGAATGTCCATAAAAATTTATAAGGCTATAAAGTCACAGTCAAAAATCATGAGTAGGAGTCAGCCCAGGAAAGACATCAATGACAGGAGTATCAGATATGTGCCATGAAACCCCTGTGAATGACACACTTGAAGGAACAAGCAAGGTCATTTGAGGGTCACAGTGGAGCTAGTGACTACCTGGTCCTGCTGTGCAACCCTGGGCAGGTTCCCTAACCTCTCTGCGCTTTAGTTCCCATCTTCCAAAGGAGGATGATAGAAGCCCACACTTTCCCTGAAGGAACGGAAAGGAATCAATGAGATGATACGTATCAGCTATTATTTATATCAAAAATGATCAGGCAGATCTGAAAATGATCCAAACAGAACTTGTAGAAATAAAAACTATAAATCAAGTAGAGTCAAAGAGAGAATCAGTGAACAGGAAAACAGCACTGAAGAAATAACCCGGAATGCAGCATAGGGAGATAAAAAGATGAAAAGTACGCAAGTCAGGGACCTGAAAGACAGAGGGAGAGACACTAACAGTGCGGTCCCCGACCCCCAGGCTGAGGACCGAAGCCAGTCCGTGGCCTGCTAAGGACCAAGCCATGGAGCTCTGCCCCCTACTCTGGAAAAACCGTCTCCACAACACCTAGGAGAAGAGGCCACACAGGAGAGCCGCTGGTGGGCAAAGCTCCATCTGTGTTTGCAGCCGCCCCACGAAGCCAGTCCCTGGGGCCAAACAGGCCGGGGACCACCGCACTGACACACGTCTAATCAGATTTCCACAAAGCAAGGAGACGTGGTTCAGATACGTAAGGGCCAGGAAAGCTCTCAAAGTGAAACCCCATGCACCCACTAAACAGACCACTCGGGGAAGCACGGTGCCAGCATGATCAGTAGACAGACGGGACGGAACAGAAAGTCCAGAGATGGACCCAAGCGCAGCGGCAGCTCCAGCGCAGGACCAAGGCGGTGTCTCTGTCACTGGGACAACAAGAGACTTTTCAACAGATGGTGCCAGGGCAACTGTGTGGCCACCCAGGAAGAGATGAAATCGGATCAGCACCTAACACCACACACAAGAGTAAGCCCCAAATCCAGCAGGGACCTACGGTAGAGACTGACCCACACAAGCACTAGAGACAGTGCGGGGGGCTCCCCATGTCTGGGAGCCGCTTCCGGAACACACTGCTGAGGGAAGGGAGCTACGCACAGGAGGGAAGGGAGCTGCCACACAGAGAAGGAAGAGTGCACATCTGATCCCTGTCCAGAAGGCAAACCAGGACGGCAGGTGGGGGCTGGGGACGCAGGGGTGATGGGACAGCGCTGGCGGGTTGGGGCTGCGGACATAGGGGTGACAGCGCTGGCGGGTTGGGGCTGGGGACATGGGGGTGACAGCACTGGTGGGTGGGGGCTGGGGACACGGGGCTGACAGCGTTGGCGGGTGGGGGCTGGGGACGCAGGGGTGACGGGACAGCGCTGGTGGGTCGGGGCTGGGGACGCCGGGGTGACAGCGTTGGCAGGTGGGGGCTGGGGATGCCAGGGTGACAGCACTGGCGGGTGGGGGCTGGGGATGCCAGCACTGGCGAGTGGGGGCTGGGGACGCGGGGGTCACAGGACAGCACTGGCGAGTGGGGGCTGGGGACGCGGGGCTCACGGGACAGCGCTGGCGGGTGGGGGCTGGGGATGCGGGGGTGACGGGACGGCGCTGGCGGGTGCAGGCGTTGCTGCTCTGTGTCCAGCTGCGTTCAGGTTTCACGTACTCAAGAGCGAAAATCAACAACATCAAGGCGTACGGGGCGGGACTATAACAGGGATACAAAGAGAAACTCAGGAACTTCACGGGAGCACCAGCCTCACGGGAGGGCCGGTGGGGAACGGCCCACGCAGCCTCTGCATCCGGCATCTCTGCGCCCCCGGCCAGCCCAACCCCGCCGAGGGGCTCCTTTTCACAGATTAATAATCTCTTTCTGAGCATTCTGGGATTGAGAGTCAACAAATAACAAGCAGATTCTGGATTCTGGGAGCCAAATTCTCATTGTCAGAGGAGCAGCAAATGTGGGGGGAGAGCGCGGACAGTGGCCTGGGGGGGGGCTGCAGGTGAGAGCCATGGTCTGCAGCTCACCTGAGGGCCCGGAGCACGCCCACAGCTGGGGCTTTTTGTTGTTGTTTGTTTTGGGGTATTTTTGGAGACAGGGTCTCGCTCTGTCGCCCGGGCCAGAGTGCGCGGCGTGATCACAGCTCCCTGCATTCTCCAGCCCCGGGGCCCACCAGCGTGTCTGTACCACCGCTCCCCGAGAAAAGGAACCGGGCCTGCTCGCGGCGACCGCCAGCTGCAGGGCCGGGGCGGGGAAAGTCCAAGGGGTGACAAGACCATCTCGCCGCGCGTAGCAGAGAGCAAGGAAGGGCCCACAGCATCAGGAACCCGCAGAGGAGTCAGCTCGCGGGGCTCCCATCGGCCAAATCTGCACAAGGGGCACCAAAGTGAAACTGACAGTAAGAACTATGACCCCATTAGGAAGTTAAGAACGTGTGAGTCAAACTAACGTCTGCGAGCCATAAACAATCAGGAAGGAAGGAGAGCTGCTCCGTGCAGCGGACAGTCAACCACGGCGACCCTCGCTACACGGGGTTGAGTCCACTCCAGTTCAGAGATTTTTCTAAATCAGTTATGAAAACTGGAATATTTTTTGGTCTTTCTCAAAACAGCCTCCCATTTTCACATGAATTACACAGCTTTGCCTGTACCACAACATTCCTGTAATAAGACCCCCGGAAATGAGTAACTGTACAACACGCCCCTGCGTTCTCCTCCTCAACATCCTACTCAGGGATCTACACCCGTGTTCATAAATACAGCGTCTTACAGCTTTTGTCCTGCCGTTGTCTCTGATGGGTCCTAACATCAAGGCACCTCGAGCCTCGTGACAGCAGGCACCCTTTCCCGAGTTCACAGGTGGTCTCAAACGAAGTGGACACGGTGGGGGGCGGGAGAGCGCTGAGCGGCCCCCCGGGAGCAGGTGCCTCTGAGAAACGTGTGCTTGGCCCTTCATGGAGTACCGAGTCCAAAGACGTTCGTCCTCTTAGTGACCACTAGTTCCCTTTCTCCTCGCCAGAGAGTAAAACGCTTTCCTTCCGCTGTAAGTTTAGACATTTTATAATCGCTGCCACGCCTCGCTGCTGTCCACGAGGAGCCCCGACCTGCAGGGGCTGGGGGCTCCCCAACCCCCGGAGGACACACCCTCCCCACCCACCCGCTGCCCACGAGCAGTCCTGGCAGTCAGGGACACCTCTCCCCCCACATCCGTCCATCCCCAGACCTGACAGTACCCCCTCCGCGCCACCCCTTGGCCGGCCCCACGCTGGCACGCCCCACTCGGACCCTGCAGCGGCACCACTCACGCGGCCGCCACCCTCCCATCACACCAGGGAGCCTGGAGTGTTTCCAAAGCGTAAGTCAGATGTCACCCCACAGGTCAGAACCTGCAGAGCCTTCCCGTCAAACACAGAGGACCACAGGGACGCCTGACCACACCAGGACTGTCCCCTGGAAGCACTCGCAACCCTCCGCAATCTCAGCAGCTGCAAGCACATCGATGACAGGCTTAGAGGCAGGAAAGCCTTAGGCTTAAAAGCACAAACTGCCCACTTCCTTTCTCAATGCCTCAGTTTTCTCATCTGTAAAATGGGGATATTGTGGGGACAGGAGGACCTGTTCCCGGGTTGTTACAAGAATGAAATCTGTAACTACGTAGACAGCACGTAGCAATTCAGCTGAGCCAGCCGTTGTCACTATTCTGTACTTACTTCACTGCGTGATTACCCACAGCACAAACGGGCCACCGGGCAGGGATTTCCCTGTGTGGCTCTCCAGCGGACTCGGGGGCTCAGGGCGGCCTGCCACACAGGAGATGCTTAGAAAGCGGCTGTTGATTGACTGAGTGATGGCGAGAGACAGGAACCGGCCTGATGAAGGCACTGCACAGACTCTGCCGTCCTGCCTTGGTGCACACGGCCCCGCACCAGCAGCCCCACACCTGGGCGAGACACGCAGTGTCACCGACGTCTGCTCCGAGCCCCTGGCAGACTCTCGAGGACCTTCCTTCTCTGTCCTTCAGTGAAGGAGCCCACGAGAACAGCCAGCGCTGAGAAGACCCAGTGCTGCGGCAGGTGCGAGCTGTCCTCGTCCACGCGGGTGGGTGTGCGCGTCCCAGACGGCGTGGGGGGCGGCCTGATAGTGACAGCCGCTCTAGTGTGTGTCCCTCGTCAACATGGTTCTACTTCTAGGACTTTATCCTGATAAAACTAATGACAGAAACAGTCAGCCTGAACTCAAAGCTCTGTGGATGAGAGCGTTCACCGAGTTACCTACTATGGAAAAAGTTGAACTCTCCAACAGACGATGTCTAAGTACTGAAATATTACGCAGCCAGGAAAGACACCGCAGTGGCTCTATCACGTATGGAACAGGCTGGCGTGGGACGTGGAGAGATAGAGGCGGAGACAGAGACCCCCTCCTTGCAAATCGACACCAATGTCACCCGTGATTTTCTCAGAACTGTCCCTCTCCGCTGACTGAGGTCTGGTAGGGTAACGGGCATTTCCCCTCCTTGTTTATACCTTTCAGCATCGTCAGATTTTAAATTACCATGAGACCGTATCTCACGTGTGGAAAGGGGAGAGGGAAGGCCAGGCTTACACTCCCCCAGCCCGGCTGTGAAGGAAGATGCCGGGGAGCTCGGACAGCCACAAAAGCAGCATCTGGAAGAGGTCGCGCACTGTGGGGTGCGTTTACGAGGCAATGACAAGGGTGGATGTACCTAAAATGCTAAGGATCAGCACAATTGAAGGATGACATTGGATGGTAGTTAAAAAACAAAAAACTAAGGCCGGGTGCGATGCCTCACACCTGTAATCCTAGCACTCTGGGAGGCCGAGGCGGGTGGATCGCTTAAGGTCAGGAGTTCGAAGCCAGTCTGAGCAAGAGCGAGACCCCTGTCTCTACTACAAATAGAAAGAGATTAATTGGCCAACTAAAAATATATAGAAAAAATTAGCCGGGCATGGTGGCGCATGCCTGTAGTCCCAGCTACTCGGGAGGCTGAGGCAGAAGGATTGCCTGAGCCCAGGAGTGTTGCTGTGGGCTAGGCTGGCGCCATGGCACTCTAGCCTGGGCAACAGAGTGAGACTCTGTCTCAAAAAAAAAAAAAGAAAAAAAGAAAAGGAAAAGAAAAGAAAGAAAAGAAAAGAAAAGAAAAGAAAAGAAAAGAAAAGAAAAGAAAAGAAAAGAAAAGAAAAGAAATAATTCTAGGAGAATCTATGATAATCTGTCAAGCCCACAAACCAGATCTAATTTACCCATAATGGGAACAATATTCAAGTCATAACGTACACTTTCAGTTTAAAGTAAGACTATCCTTTTACTTAAGTAACAGTGATCAACTAACAAAAGAGTCAGAATCTTACTGAAAGAGAATTTATTCAATGCAATGTTTGAGGATGGCCCACCCATAAACAACCACCACAAAGGAATTGAGTCACCTTTCCAAAGTCGGGGAGTTAAGGTTTCATTTATATAGGCAGAAGAGGTTGTAGCAGGATTATATATTTTTTTTAAATATATAAGGTTGGTACGTAGTTATAGCAATTTGGTTATAGGTAGTGTTTCCTTTTGGGAAGGATACATTTAATACCCTTTATAGAAGGTGTAATAGTCATGAGTTTTCTGTCATCTGGTCTAAGCAAAGCAAAGCAACAAAGGGGGAGTTAATCTTTAATAAGCGTCATTAATTAAGAAGGCAAGAAGTTTTTGTCCCTGACATCATTCAATTCTCTCTAGTGATTGTACTGAACAAGAAAAATGAAAAAGCAAATTAATCTACAACCTGAGAAACATAAGTTATAACCCATATGTTACTCAGAGCTCAGTCACATCTCTCTTAAGGCTTAAAAGTGTTTTGGTGTTCCAATAGCTTTTAAATTATATTTATTTTCACATAGTGTTTCAGGTTGTAAACTTTGACAATCCAACATACATGGTCTGGAGAGGAGGCAATAGGTCAAACACTCAAACCAGACTTCAAATACTTAACATCTGAGAAGGAGGTCTATCTTTTGATTAGAGATCCCTCTAGGAGTTACCAGGGTTAGTGATTAAAACAAAACAAAATGAATGCCAGGCACAAATTCATTAAGAAGAAAGTAAGCAAAATCTCTCAGGCGTGAAAGTCACAACACTCATCAGAAAAGAGAGAGGAAGACAAAATAGGAAGAAGCAGGCAGGACAGGTGGGAAGCAGACAGGAAGGAGCCAAATCAAGGCAGAATCCGAATTTCCACCAGGTTACCAGTGTTGGTGACGGAATGCAGGAGCCACTGATTTACCCTTAAGAAGAATAAACAAAGTTTCAGTTCATCTTGACTCCTGAATGCACTGCAGCAGAGACTGTGCACTCCCCGTCCCCCGCAGATATCCTTGCAATACAGCTTCAGTAACTGAAGAAAATTAAGCAAATCTGAGTTCCTTACAACTAGAAATAAACTAACACAGATGACTTATGAATATCTCTTCTGAATGACATTTATAGCATAAACAAGATAATCATGTGGTAAGTGCAAATGTGACCATGATTTTCTAGCATCTACCAATTAGATTAACATTGCCTTCTCTCTTCATGACAAGAAATAAATATGATTCATCTCATTTCCATCTAATGATCAGTTGCTCACATGCAATTACAATAAAAAGCAATTAAATAATTTATTTAGTCCTTTACCAATTACATCTACCAAGAAATTATAACACTGAAAGGAATAAAAATTAAGGCCTAGATATTAAAATTACTATTTTCAAAGAGAAAATTCTAAACACAGCCAAATACATATTTATACACCCACATGTGTTCATGCACATGCACACACACACATACACACACGGTACGATTGGGGGTTACATAGCATATGATTTGGAGATTAACTTTTTTTAGAAAAAGTTTTAGTTGGACTCATTACAACATGAACATTATATTTTCATTTACAATATGCTTCAGAGCATGGGTTTGCGAAGTATACCCTTCAGGTCAAATCTGGCTCCTGCTTATTTTTATATGACTGGTGAGATTTAAATGTTCTTTTTAAATGTTTTTATATGATTGCATCTTAAATGATTATATAAAGACTTACACAATATCCTCAGTTTTGCCTATTGACCCACAATTTATAAAATATTTATTATCTGGCTATTTACAGAAAAACATTTTCCCTGGTATTGAATAGTGTACCCATTTCAATAAACTGATATGTTTTCATAAACTAATCCTTGTCATATTTTGAGCCAAACTCTTAATATTTCAAAAACCAATCATTCAATACCAAATCATTGGCCTCTCCTTCCTTGGGTTAACTTTTTTCATGCTGTACTCACCTGGCTACATCTCACTTCCTACCCATCACTCAGAAAGAGGATATAAAGTCAGGTATAAATCAACAAGAGTTTGTAAAATATTGTCCATGTATTCTTTTATTTAATAAAACTTACTAGGACTTTTGTACTTGAAAAAGTAAGTTAATGAATGTGCTATGGGTTGATGCCTGGGTTATTGGCTTGCCCACCTATGTTGAGAGTTGTGCACTATCCAGTAAAGAAATATTTTAAAAGCTGTGAGGTAGAGTTTCAAGATAAATTAAGGCTCTAAGATGCTTTTGAAGCATTGAGGTGGAGATAAATGAAAGCAGTAAAAAATATAGTCTAGCAACTTGAGGACAATTGCCTGAAGAATAATATTTCAGAGTCATAATCATACATTTGGAAGTTGAGATATATTTCAAATTAATCAGCAAGAGATGTATAGAGAATGGAAGAGGGATATACAGGGATCACCAACAGTTAAGAGATGACAGAAGAACTACCAAATCAGGAACAATACTGGGAAAGATGAAAGAACCGTAATTTAATTTTAAAAAGGACACATGGTTATCAATATGAATGATTTTAGAGAGGTTAATTAAAAGGTTTTTAAAAACTGAGTGTCCATTAATAGAACATTTGTGATCGTGGTGGAAAAAAAGATAAAGAACAGAATTTGGGAAGAATTCTATTCTTTGGGATGATTACACTGTATCAAAGCAAAAAAATTGTACTGGACAAAGTTAAATAGGCAAAGAAACGTTATACAAAGCTATCTCAATAGCAAAGAAAGTCCATATACACAGTCTGAGCTTAACTCCACTGAAACAAAGAGCTGGAGAGTTTTTAAGAGCTGAGGGGTGAGGGATCTTAGGCCATCTATGTTTGCTAACCGGCTTTGCTCAAAGGAAATATACACTTTCTTCCATCTTTAGGGTAGGGAGTAATTTTACAACTTGTAGCAAGGGCCTACTGAACTTAGGCTCCTACTCTCCTACAGAAACTGAAAGATAGGGACCTATCTTGGATAGCTCCAAGTCCTTGAGAAAGTCATTTCTGGATTGTAAAACTGGCAAGAAGCTTTTAAAGAGATTTACATCTCAAAGGGGCAGAGAAAGAATGGACAATTACAGGTTTTCTAAAGTTAATGTTCCAGGAAAAGGAGATGAGACCCAGGGTTAGAAAGAAGTTTCTCTTCCACTGAATCATAAAGAAGGAGAACTCAATGAATATTTTTGTAGCACAAGTAAACAGAATAAAAATATACAGAAGTCAATTAAATTTAACCCTCCCTTCAAAATCGAGGCCTGGTGTCAGCGGGAACCTGCTTTTTTACAAATTCATACTTAGGCTTCTTAAATTAAAATATTGTTAGTATTGTTATCCTGTTGACAACCCACATTTTCCTAATTTATTTTCAGGCTTTGGAGAAAAAGACACACGATTTAATGACCATAGAAATTATATGAACTCTCTCATTGCTCAGTGGTGACTCTGCTATTTTTGGCAAAGTGACTAGCTGTTAATCAATTGTTGCTTAGAGTGAAATATTCTAAATAGAAAGCTGAATGCAATCTTACTGATCTGCAAGAAAGATGACATTATAATTTTGAGTTTTTGTATTTTTTGAATGCTGAAAAAATGCATGTGACAAAATAAAAATCCACCCAAATATAAATGGGCTCTGGTAAGTAAGTAAACCCCTAAATCATACATAAAATTCTATATGCCGTTGAGAGTAGTGGGTTTTACATTTCTGTGGAGTTGTGTGATACTCTTTTAGAGGCTGATGAAATCCAAGGACCCATAAATTTGCTCTAGTACAGATGGACTTCATTGCCTTTGCTCTCAATTGGAAAGGTTATTCTGGGATAAAAAGCAGAGATAAAACAGGGAGAGCACACCACAGTTGAGAAGCAATAGAAAGAATATTCAAATGGTATAATCTCATAAATCAGAATGGAATTTCAGGTAAAAATGTTACTTCTGTCAGTTATTTAGTATTATACTTCAATAATATTTCCATGAAGAAAAGAATATTAAATTTAGGCTCTAATCTAGGATCTCAAAGAACGCCTTTTTAAAGTCTTTATGTATGGAATCATATTTTTTAAATATGCCACAAAATGAACCCAGTGGAAAATATTTGGTTTCTGAAATGCTGCTCAGTAATTTAAAATGTTTAAAAAATGCATAACTAGTATAAGGAGACATACATAGAAAACATTACTCCTAGAAATATCACTGGAGAATCATCAACATCCTAACATTCAATAAAAGGAGATCATTTAATGAATATACAATTTACATTTAAAATTCTATAGGATATAAAAAGTTAGTTTACATAATGCTGGGTATTGCGTCTACCTTTGAATCAATAGAACAAAACTGTCATTTAAATTACCAAAAGTTACTTTACTCTAGATCCTCCCAAAAACTGAAAAAAAAAAAAAAGTTATAGAGCATGTAGTAGAAAGCTAATGAACATTTCAAACAGATTTCAACTGTTTTAAAATTTTCAAATTGATCAACAGGCATCTTTTATATTGTTACGATGTCTAGAAAATAAAATGCTTGTTTCTCTAATGAAGCAACTTAGAGGAACATTAAGGGGAAAAAGGCACTGCATACAAAACAAGATGCATGACATGTTAGCATATGCTACATAAAAGCAGAGTAAATACACGTTAGTGTTTCCCTGTGTGCAGTGAGGGAAAAGGGTATTCCAAATCTACCTATAATTAAGACCAATGCTTTATTACCAGCTCCCAGATTCAGTGAATGAGGATATATTATAATGATTTAATATTTGCTGCATTAAACCACAGTAGATAAGTCTAGTGATTGATCCCTAGAAATGAAATCTGTATCTCTAGAGAAGCACAAAGCTATAGGAACATCGGATGGCAATAATTACCGATGTGGTCTCCAGCCTAATTATTTCAAACCTAAATAGCAATGTTTATGATCTATCTATTAGTAGTCAAGTTACTAATTCACCCTGAAAATGCACTTGCCATGGAATATATCCAGTAAATTTAACAGAAATGGAACTCCATTAATTGTTTCATTAAGGGATACAATATCATCAATATCACGTTCAGCTTTTGTGGTCAGATATAATAATGCTGCCTGCTAGTTTTATGGAAGGATAAGTAGACAAGCAGCAATGCCAACAATAAAAATCACCCGTTATTATTAGCTACTGAAGGGGAAATGCCCACCACAGTACAACAGTTTGTTAATTGTTGACCTACAAGAAAAATATACAGCAGCTGTATAACCAACGAGCTTTAATGTAGTGAACTGAAAAGTATTAACCATACACAGAAAGACAAGAATAAAAAATAGATGATAGAAAGATAATTTTATCTATGTGTGTATATATATATTAGATATAAAAATATATATTCCTTTAGATACATGAATAAATAAGTCTAAATGTAAAGCACTCCCAATAGTACATTTTTAAGCTTTAAATACTTTGGAAATCTGCTCCACATACTGAGGCACTACTTTAGCATAGTAGAAAACAATGGCAACCCATGACCAAGATGTATAGCTAGAATCTGTCATCCCTTCTTCTTTATTTCTCACTCTCTTTCTTTCTGTTCTTCCTCCCTTCCCTTTCCTTCCATCTCTTCCTTCCTTTCCTTTCTTTCTTCTTCCCTCCATCCCTCCTTTCTTCTTTTCTTGTTTTCTTGCCTGTTTCTGATGCTTACGTGCACTTCTTTGTGCTACACACTGCTCGGCATGGTGAGATACAGTGGAAAAGGATATTCAATTCTCTACCTTCTAAACTCTCTTCCAGTAGGGAAAGAGATCTAAAAAATCTAAAACATAAACAATAAATAAATAAAAACAAAGAAATATGTGTGATGCCAGGTAATAAGTGCTATGAGAATGATAAAAGAGAGTAAGAGCATAGGGAGTGATGGGTGGGTTGCGGGAGAAAATTTTGATTGAATGACGGAGGAAGACTTCTCTAAAGGGGTGGCATTTTAGTAGAGATGTAAATAAGGGAAGAGCAAGTCATGTAATGATCTGGCAGAAAATTCCAAGATGAAGAGTTCCAACTAAAAGTCCTTCCCGAGGTGGGAATGAACCTGTCCCGAACAAGAAGGCCAGTGGGGCTTATGCGGGGTTGTTAATGAGGAGCCTGACAGGAAAGGAGTGTGTGTGGAGAGAACAGATCTTCTGGGCCATGGTACAAAATTTGGGTTTTATTTACCCACTATTGCATTATTTAGAGAATCATGTAATAGGAGACTGATTTTTAGTCAACTGGAAGTCCAGAGGCAGGTTTTAAATGGAAACAGATTCTACATTCCATAAATCACATTTGGATACAGATTTTAAAAACTATAGTATACTTAAGTCCATTTAGCCATAGGTGGGCATGTAATGCTATAACCTAACAAGAGTGTGATGTCTTTCAGCTTATAAAATACTTTTATTGCATTATCTGATTTCACACTCACAGCCTTTTATGGTACCCAGAGGAGGTGTTTTAATCCTCATCTTACATATGAAAAAATGAAGGCTTAAAAGATTAAAATGAATTGTCCACAGCCACAATACTAATAAAAGAAGACTTTTGAATTAATACATACAAAATATCAAAAAATTAGTCATTAGTAATAAAACCACCAAAATATGGTGGAGGACTATCCATCCATTTTAGCTTTGTTTCTGCTAATATCCTCCATAGTCCCTTCTGCTCTATCCAGTGGGAAAGAGCAGACTTGTTACCATTTATCTAATATCAGTTTCTTAGAGCTGAGAGTATGTATTTAACCCCCCATGGGCATTTTCTCATGGCAGTGTCTAAATCCCTTCTGTTTGTTAAACCCTAACCTCATGTGATGCATCGCTGCACTAACTGCTACTTTTGAAATGAAAACACAGCAATCCTAATGACTAACTTAGATAAATAATGATTGCCACACTTTGAAAAGAAAGCAAAGATATTTAATTCCTCCTTGCTTCATTATTTTACTATGCCTGGGAACCAGTGTAAAGACTCATTAATAATATTAGGAAAACAAGATTATTTTCTGACAGTATTCTGCAAGTTGCTTTAAACTCCATGCAGTTTCACAATTCTGGCCCACACAAAGGCATGTCATAGATAAATTATGTTTATTATGTTTATTAATTTTGGAAAAGCAGAAATCAGAAAGAGCTGTCACGCCAGTCACATCCATAAGTTAGAATAACCTTGAAAAAATTATATATGTGTACCATTTATGTACTTTTAGAACATATTCAATTTTTGATCTCATTAGTAAGTAGACTTTGGCTTATAGGAGCAAGCAAGCTTTCCTGGCTCAATCGCTCTCTCTCTGTCCTGCCTTCCTCCTTTTCCCTCTCTATCTTTTCCCCCTCTATCTCCCTCTCTCTCTCTCTCTGTTTCTCTCTCTCTCTCTCTCTCTCTTTCTCTCTCTCTCTCAATCTCTCTCTTCCCGCTTTTGGCATGAGGACATCAGAACTCTGTATTTTCATAAGAGGTCTTTCTATACCATTGAAAAGGTTACAATTTCCTGAAATACTTTAAGAGAATGGACTTTATCCATTAACTGATAGTCAGGTGTGTTAAGTCTAAAGTACAGTCATGTGACATAAACAATTACAGCTAATGACAGATCACATATATGACAGTAGTCTTATTATAATGTATTTTTACTCTACCTTTTCTATGTTTAGGTGTGTTTAGACAAACACTATTTTTAGCAATATACATTTATACTACTGTTTAACTAAAAGGGGACATAAAAATGCATTAATCTAAAAGGAAAAAACCTCAAATTTAAAAGAAAAATAAGCAAAGCTTCAATCATTCATCTTTCTGAAAATGCAGTTAGAGAAAATGGCATTATATAGTTTATGCCACTTTTCACAACATAGTAAATATATATTACAATTTTCTCATAAATGAAAGATTTCAAAAGAAGAATATTTGTTCACTGCAAATAACTTCTTTCTTCTCCTAACCCTGGTGAGAATAATTAGTTCCCTTAATTTCAAGATTTTTATTGTTGTTTTTGTCCATGTCAATTATCTTTTTCATGAAAGATAATATTTTGAAATATATATATAAAGAAAATTAAAAGGAAAACCTGCTTTTAGAATGCAAGAAATTTTAAATCATTTCACTGAGAAGCACCTTTTGTTATGCTGATCTGAACTTTTAAAGCAAAACCTAAACAGTACTTATTTCTGAAGTAGAATTTTCTCCAATTTTAATAACTTCATATATAGCAATACAGACAACATCAACCTGTGCTTTCTAGATTTTTGTTGATGTTCTAATAATGTAATAGTTTAGATATGCTTCATTCTCAAGGTGTGGTGGACAGAGATTTCATGACAAATTGGCTACAGAGAGCTAACTAAACTCTTAATGACTGACTAATGGTTTGCATTTTGCTTGAGTCAAATAGATATTTAAGCCAAGTACCACCACATTCCCTGCTTAACATTCCTAACAAATGAGGGCTCTGGTTCTTCACTTTACAAATTTGATTTTCTTTAGGCTATAAAATAACTTCCCATATTTACATGGTGCTCTTGAGACATTTGGTAAAAGGATCATGCTAAATTATTTGCTTCATTTGGATGGGGTTCAGGACATGCTAGCTCCAAAAACGGCACCTAGGTATTATAGAAAACAACAGAAGCAGAAAGATCATACTCACCTCTCCCTTACCCTCCTCCTCTGAAGCAGGTCATAAAACCTAAATTCCAGAAGTACCCTCCCTACACCTGAAGGAAAGGAACATCCCTATTCTTGAAAACAGAGACATCAAGAATCTGAACAAAAAGGCCTTGCTCAGTTTATCCCAGTTTAATATCCTAAGAGCATACTGCTTTTATTTAATCACACTTCTACACTGATGTCCAGTCTTCATCAGGCCTAAGTATAAAAATGCAGTTTCCCTGTTTCTTTGGGTCTTTGTTCTCTGAAGGCTCCTGTGTCACATAAAAATTATATTATATACAATACATACATACTTTTCTCTTGTTAATTTGTCTTTAGTTATAGGTGCCTTAGCCATGAACCTAGTAATGGATGAGAAAAGACATCTTTTCTTTCATGTATTTTAAACACTTCTAAAAACTTTTGTCATATTTCACAACATACTTTTAAGAACAGCAAGAGAAGAATCATTATTTTATAGACTATCATGGTTATGCTTTATAGAAAAACACTACCTACATAATCTCTTACTACATTTTTTCGGCAAATACATTGCTCCAAAGGAGACATGACTTCAGGCACAACAGAGAAATGAGGTGGAAGGTATTTAAAATTTTCCTTTGGGAACTGTTGGTTCCATCATATTTTTCCCAACTGGCTCATATACAAAAACTTGAGCTGGGCAATGAGCCAAGGCACAGACTAATATCAGACCTTGGAAGTAAAAGTACACTATGAATGCAGATAAAATCAATGGAATGACAAAAATAATTCCAGAAGAAGATAACCTCAACAGATAAAGAATGGAAAAAGAAATGAGGGAAAAAATAGAAGTTTTGAAAGAATTAGTTCCCAAAGAATTCTAAGACTAGATATTTGAGCTCCCTCAAATAGAGTCAGTTCTGTGATAACACTAGCTTTAAATAGTGAATTTGTTCCAACACAATTGGTATATTAAGGAATAATTTTAGCATACCACAAATTTTCCATTTGTGTATGATCTCATTGGAAAGAAAACTGCATCCAGCTAAACTCAGCTGTGCAAGAGTACACACAAAAACACACACACATACACACACACACAACCCTACCAGCCACCTCAATTCAGTGTGTGTTATGAGCCACCTCCACCCACATATGATGTTACCACTCAGTTAACCCACCTTGTACCACTTCAAAGTAACTCATATCACAACCCTTCTGACTCCCATTCTGCAAGCAAACGTCAAGTCCTTTTAAATGTAAAATGCTATATTTATTGTACTATTTCTATGTACAGTCTAACCCTTTAACATGTATAAAACTATGCTATCATTTTTCATTAGGTTTCAATTTTTTTTATGTGTCACTGACTGATAAAGTTTTTGAGGGTCGTGCTCCTAATAACTCTATTTTTCCTATAAGCCTTCTGATTTTTTATTATGTGACTTTGCATAGCAAGTAATTTTTAGGAACATATGCCATCTTATAGAACTGAATGTACTGAAAAAAATGTGTAATTTCAATGCTACATAAACCATTCAAGGAACATTCATTCATTCATGAAAAATTTATTATTTACTATTGTGAAACACAGTAGGTTAGGCAATAATTTTATCTAGCCAGTACTATAAAGCCAATATGATTTTACAAAATTTTACATATTTTACAAAAAACATAAAACAGGAAAATCTCAGATCAAATCACTGACCTATCGCTATAGCTTGTATATTTGACTTCTAAACCTCATGTTGAAATTTGATCCCCAACGTTGGAGGTAGGGCATAATGGGAGGTGTTTGGGTCACTGGGGTGGACCTCATGAATGGCTTAGTGCTGTCCTCACAGTAATGAGTGAGTTCTTACTCTGTGAGGTCTTGCCAAAGCTGTTTATTATAAAGAGCCCAGCACCTCCTCCCTCTCTTGCTTCCTCTATCACCATATGATCTCTGCACACACCAGCTCCCCTTTGCCTTCCACTGTGGTGGGAGCAGCCTGAGAACCTCAGCAGAAGCCAAGCAGATGCTGGTGCCATGCTTCTTGTAAAGCCTGCAGAACTGTGAGCCACATAAACCTATTTTCTTTATAAATTACCCAGCTACAGGTATTCCTTTATAGCAACACAAACTAAGACACCTATGAATTTGAACTTCGTAATACTAAATAAAATACTAGCAAATGAATAGAATTCAAACGTATAGTAAGACAGCTATTTATCACAGTCATGTCAGATTATTTTAGTATACAGTAATATTTCACATTATGTATATCATGTTATAGGTGCAATTATGTAAAAGAGATAAAGAAGAATAATAGTCTGACCTAATATAAATGCTTTTGATAAAATTCAATAACCATTCTTTATCTAAAAACAAAAATTTTGAAAGAGAATAATTGTTCCAGATCAATCTTAATAATATAGTTAATATTACACTTAATATACACTTAATAATATAATATTAGAAATTACCTGCTAATGGTGGGAACATAGTGCTTTATAGTATCAATTATAATTTCATTCTGGAAGTACTAAAATATGCACATGATAAAGCAAGACAAGAGCTATCATTATTAGATATTCAGTGAATTTCAAGAGCCTTTACTTAAAAAACAGTAAAAAATATTCATATAATTAATAAGTTTACTAAATTAGTTCTGTCTTTAGGTACCACAGCAATAAATTACTTATGGAAGAAGAGAAGCATGAAAAATAGTAACCAAATAAAAGAAAGGCATATAATGGTTAGTTCGGAATGTGTTTTTTAAAAGATAACAAACTGCATATCTTTATAGAAATACATGTAGAACACCTAAATAAATGAACAGGGAAAATATCATGTTACTATATGGCAACAAATTATTTGTAATAACATCTATTCTTCCCCAAATGACTGGGCATTGGCAATAAATGTAATGAAGTTTATCTGAAAAATTAATAGACATAAATGCCAAAAAAAGTTATAAAGAGTCATGAGAAAGAATCCACATTATCATATTTAAATAATAAAAAGCAACATAATTATATTATTGTTGTACCCTGCAAGCATATATATATAATGGAATATAAGATATAACATAACTTAGAAATAAAATTTTTTAAATATAACATGTCATATATGATGAATAAAGCATACAACTCATAAAGATATCATGTTACTTAGTAAATACTAATAGGAAAATAAAGAGTTGCTAGGAAAAGAATAAATATATCTTCAACTCTCATAGTATGCTATACCAAATTCTGGATGGATTAAAATTCTGAATAATTTTTATAAATCATAAAATTACTAGAAGATAGATTTCTGAACATAAAATAATTTTTAAATAGTCTATGTTTAGAATAGCAAAATAAACAAACAGAAATCACTGAGTCCTTAAATATGAGCTCTTCACATAGCTTTTTAATTTAATTTTTCTTTTGTTTCTTTGTGTGTGTGTGGTTTTTTTTTTTTTTTTTTTTTTTTTTTTAGAGACAGAGTCTTGCTATGCTGCCTAGGCTGCACTTGAACTTCTGGGCTTAAAAGATTTTCCCTCTTCAGCCTTATAAGTAGCTTCGAAGTAGCTGGGACTACAGACATACACTATGCCCTGCTTAAACAGATTTTTAACACAACATTAAGATCACATTAAAAATACAAGTTAGATGTTGATCAGTTATAAAAGCATAAATATAGTGGACAAATAAATAGATAAAACATAAAACCTTACTACTAATCAATATAACAGAATAATAAAAACAACTTCAAAATAATCAAAACAACTTTTCATTTATTAAATTAGCAAATACTTTAAAAAATTTTAATATTGAATATGAGTCATGTTAAAATAACACAGGTCCTCTCATATTCTACTAGTTGGGTGTAGTATTAGTTAGCTAGGGCTGCCATAACAAAGTACCACAGACTGGGTGAATTACACAACAGAGACTTTATTTTTTCACAATCCTGGAGGCCATAAGCCCAAGATTAAAGTGTCAATAGAGTTGGTTTCTTCTAAAGCTTCTCTCCTTGGCTTGCAGAAGGCCATCGTTTCCCTTTGTCTTCATGTAGTCTCCTGCGTATGTCTTAATCTCATTTACTTATACGGAAGCAAGTTGTATTGGATAAGATCCATGCATATGACCTCATTTGATCTTAAATATTTCCTTAAAGGCCCTGTCTCCAACTACAGTTACATTCTGAGTCATTGGGGGTTAAAACTGCAATATACGAATTTTGAGGGAACACCATTTAGCCCATAATAAGTGTCAAAACAAAAATTGTACTTGACAAGGAAGACTCTCTTTAAGTCTAATACAATAGTGGAGGGCAGCCAGAGTTCAGTCTGAGCTCAACTACACTGATACAAATGGCTGGAGAGTTTTAAGAGTTGGGATGGGGGATCTTAGGCTATTTGTCTTTGCTAACTGCCTTTACCCAGAGGAAAAGTAAACTTTCTTTTGTCTTCAGGACAGGAGATAATTTTGAAACTTGAAGCAAGAACACACTGAAGGGATGTCAAGTTGGTAGGGTGAAATTGGTAATAGTGGAATTATTTATACCATAGATAGGACAGTTTCCTCCCCCAATCTCCACCCCCCCCAAAACCCAGTTATCAGCATGCTGTACTTCTATTAATAGCATGATTTCAAAGCAATGCAATAAAAAGCATTTAGAAAGAAATTGATTTAGAAAGAAATAGATTTGTCTTCTAGATGCTATCAAGGCAGTGAAGATCCAAGTTCTATATATAGTTTTTAATAGTGTGAATGTCAATTGTCAGACATTTGTTTTAAATTGGTCTTCTTTATTGTACTTACAGATTTGTAGACATAAATTCAAAAGATAGCTGTATGAAACAGGATTATCTTCAAGAAACCTAGGGTTGCCATCAGGCAAAGCTTGGTGAAGAGAGGTAGAAAAGGGTCAAGAAGGTGATCCCCAGGTACCTCCTAAGGAGATTCAGGATTGACTGAAAAACAACTGGAAGGAACTAATAAATAAGTGGTTGCACAATCCTCTGAATCAAGAAATTAGAATGATTATTGGTCTTACTTGAAACTATCACTACCAGAACTGGAACAGCCCCAGAGTGATCTCACGGAGTTGTATTATACTTTTAGGTAACCTAGCATGTTGCAATATGCCTAATAGGCAAAAAATAGATAATTGTCAAACAGAAATGAACAAGACCAAATTCCTGTACCAAATACTGTACCACAATATTTGATAAATCTTTACTGACAGAGAGCTATGTCAAGAATTAGAAAAAATAAATCCTGCCTGAAAAGAATCCTAATTAACAAATTAATTTAAACAATGATCTTTCAAAAATTTTCAAATTAATTTAAACAATGATCTTTCAAAAATGTAAATATGCTCAATTGCTTCCCTTCCCATTAAAACCATTTGATGGTTTTCCATTGTCCATGGGATGAATTTCAAAATTCTCAGCATAGTTTATTAGGCAGTTTGTAGTCTGCTTCTGCCAACTCTCCATATTCTGCAAAATGCAGCCAGATATCCTTCCCTTGACCTCTCATATATGCCCCCATCTGCCACACCAGACTAGATTAGCTGACTCTACATGTGTTCATGGAACACAGTAAATATTTACATCCCACAGTCCTAATCTCCCTGAATTGTAAATCACAAACCTGCATCCGTTAAAGAATTATAAACTCTGTGAGAGATGAGACTGTGCTGATCCTATCCAACACTTGCTGCATGTGGGGTGCATAGAAGTGCAGGAAATATATTTAATGAATGGATGGATGAATACTTAAAGAGTACTTATCCTCTTCAGGGGAACAAAAACTAGTATTTACAGAATAATTATAATTTCTCTAACATTTATTCTTTATAAATTATAAAGTAAAAGTTATATGTCACTTAGAAAATGCTCAGAGAACCTTAGACGCTAATGGAGTTTAAGTCCCTCTTTGCTTTTATCTTAAAACTCTGGCATTCAAATAAAAATGTGTTTATTCCATGGTCAAAATCAATTTCTGCTATCTCAGATTAACCTTCCAACCATACTCGTTTCCTTATTCAAACAAAACCTGGTCAAAGATCAGTTAAGATTAATAAAAATTTCACTAAATTAGACAGTGATTTATCCTCATTTAATTCTCTTAGAAAAAAATGTGTGCATAAATACATATACATCTGTATATTCATAGATATAGATGTATATCCACATAGATATAGATGTATATTCACAACCCAAATTGAAAGCAACATGAAGCAAATAAGAAAAAAAATTAAAACTGGAAAAAAGATGATAAAATACAGCCTTATAACATTTTTTGAGTGGACTGATTAACCCAATTAATTTTCCCTTCACTACCCACCTCTCCCTACCATGTCACAAACTACACCATTCTGCCTAGCTTGATCAAGTGATATTCTCTATTGATTAAAAACAAAACCTGTGGCTAAATCTATGCACTTCAATGAAGGCTCATGTCTTCTTGAGAATGACCCAGCACTTAGTTCTGCATAAATTTGCCTATCAGGCAGTTCTCTATATAGTTTTTAATAGTGTGAATGTCTATTATAAGACATCTGTTTTAAACCTATCTTCTTTATTATACTTGCTCCATCTAATTGCACTATTTTGGTAAACAGAAGAAAAAAGTAATTTAAAATGACGTCTATCTGAATCAGTCCCAAACTAATTAGTTTTTTTCCTCCCCAAAAGATGTAAAAACAGATGTTTTTGTTAGTCTGCCCTGATACTGCGTATCTTTTTATTATGGAATCAACTTGTTTAATCTTTTCTATTTTCTGCTTTTGACTGATATTATCACTTGCAATCTTATATGGAAGTGGTGTTAAAACATTCCCTCTTGCAATTTTTATGTTTTAGCCACTGTTAGCTTTCAGATCTGAAAGCCTTTGATGAGGAAGTAAGAAGATGCAGAAAGCCCTTCCATTCAATGGACCCAGTATTTGCACTGAAAAGACTTAAAGACGGGGTGGTGGAATCCTTGAACAAATACGATCTCTGCCAAAATTAACAGTTGTAGTATTAAAATTTGTTTCCTCATCTATAAGATGAAGAAGTCAGACTAGATGACATCTCTAGTCTCCAGGGGTAAGTTTAAGATACTGGCTTTTACCCATTTTTGTGAGTGTTAAGAGAAAATGAAGTCAGAAAAAAGAAAAGGGACATTTAGAAAAGCTGGTGAAAAGTTAGTATATATGACTGTCACAAAGCCAGGAAGAAAGGAATTGAGTAAAAAAGGAGGTTGTCAAGAATGCCAAGTGATAATCATAATCATTCTTTGTACTCATATAGTGTTTTACGGTTTCCAAATATTTTTTCATATGTTGTAATTTGTTACCAATGTCAATCTTATGATGGAAGAAAGACAGAAATGAGTTTTCCTCTTTTATGTATTAAAAAAAATCAAGTTAAGGAAGATCAGAAAGGTCAAAGAGAAAATATGAATATGGGAAAATGGAAACAATAGAATATTTTTGCTCTGTAGTCATGACTTGTTTCAAGCACAGATTATGATCTCGACTGTCTGGGTTCAAATTTCAGGCCACTACGGTATTTACTAATCTTTTGACACCGCTGGACCTCAGGATGCTCACTTGCAAAATGTAGATCCTGACAAAACTTACCTTAAAGACTTGTAGTCAGGATTACCTGGATAAATGTAAAGCACTAAGACAATTGCCTGGCATTCAATTAAGTGTTAACTGGTATTATTACAGTCACTAAGGTGACCAGCAAATGAAAAATACAGCCACAGCTTCATTGCCTCTGGTCACGTTCTCCTTGTTCTCTCAATAGGGCTCCTGAGGAGATGAGGAGCAAAGGAAATGTGCCAACAAAACACTCAACAAGGAGTGATCAAGCAGCCACTTAAGGAAGCAGAAGACAAGGTCTACGGGCCCACTCCCTACCACAAACACTGATAGTGTTTAACTCCTAGCCTAGGCAGTCTCCTCAAAGGTTAGTAGACAAGGATATTCACACTTGCAAAGAGTTTATATTACTCTATTAGGGACTTTTGCTTGAAGACAGTGTTACAGAAAGTCATAACGTGAATTTAACTCTAATCTAAGAAATTGTACAAGTGTAAGCATGTAAGTTAATTACTTTTAATGTTGAAGACACAATTAACTCACGTAGTAACATCTGGTGGGTCTATTTGCTTTTTCAAATTAGGATAATTAGAATTGACAAAGTACCTTCATTCCAATGTCTCTTTCTCAACATCCCTTATATTATTGCAAGTTTGTTTTTTGTTGTGGCAGGGTTTTTTTTTCATTTTACTCAACATCACTCAATTTGTTTTGCTTTAAACTATGGCAGCTGTAATAATTACCATGGAACTGTTCATAATCCATATTGTATTATGTTGAGAAAAGTCCTAATATGAAAGAAATACGTACAATTTAAATGGTCAGTACTCAATATCATTAGCATTATTGTATAATAATCAAGAAAATTGATGAAAAACAAAGTTTCTTAAAGACTTTCCAAAAGACATTCACTCTACTATTACCAGCTCTTAAAACAGGACCTGAACTATAATAGGCATTCAATAAATATTTGTGGCATGAAAGAATGAGTGAATGAGTTAACTAAATGCCACTTAATGGCGCTATATCTTAATTGGAACATAATTATGTTGCCTTTATTTTAGAAGTCCTTTTAGCTGCCATTTAATTAAGGAAACCCTATGTTATATTTATTCAAACATACATTTATCTTCCTTACATCATGTCCCTTTCATCCTGTGCTTTCTAAAAATTCTCTTATTACTAAGAAAAATGATTGCATGAGATCTATGATATTGTAAGTATAAGGAATGCTCATTCTAAAATTTTATAATAGTTTTTTGACCAATCCTTTATAACTGATATAGTACAAATGGAATTAGTATTCAAAATACTTGAGTACTCACTCTGCCCTTTAAAAATCCACTTCATCCCTCTGTGTCTGAATCTCTTTATCACTACAGTGTCAATAATCATATACTTATTTTCTTAGCTCAGGTCATTGCTCTGAGGATCAGCTTATTTCTTAATCAAATGCTAAGTATAATGAATAAATTAGAATGTACCATAACATATTTCAGGATTTTGTTCTATTTATTTAGGGCAGGCATAGGAGACCACAATATGCTGCCCCAAAATAAGACTGTAGAAAACCAGAATATGCTACCTCAAAAGGTGTCTTTATGGCCTAAGAATTATTTTGAAATATTTTTATTGAAAAACAATAGACACAGAAGAAGCTCTAAAACTAGAGTAGAAGTTACCCTTTGTAAGAAAAATTTACATTTATAAAACAAATCTCCAATTTAAACCTACATAATAAACCTTACTTTTATTTATCATACTTTTCCTGGTCACTTTCCCATAACTGGTCTCGCCACACTCTTTTTGATTATTTGTTATTAGCTGAAGATGGTATTTAGGCCTGAATTCTACCTCACCTCTTTGAGAGTGACTCGTTTCCCTGGCTATTTCCCATTTATATATGACATATACACGTTAATAAAC
Source organism: Lepilemur ruficaudatus (assembly GCA_963574885.1). NCBI lineage: Eukaryota > Metazoa > Chordata > Mammalia > Primates > Lepilemuridae > Lepilemur > Lepilemur ruficaudatus. Next base: position 39,955 of record CAUYRT010049886.1, read on the forward strand.
TTGTTTGTTTTTCTTTTGTTATGGGTCCTGCAGTTGAGAATTTAGAAGGACAGAGGAAAAATTATTTTTTTCCTACAAAGGAAAATGACAAATATTTCAAATATAATACTTAAAATTCTATATTAAGACAAAGTTTTTCTTTAATGTAGTAGAAATTTATGTGATAAAAATATGATATGGCTTGGGTAAAATAAAATACAAATGAGAAAATCTACCTTATAATCTTATTTTCAAGGCCCTTTGAATCTATGAATACAAACTTGGTAGATCAAAAGACAAATAATATTTTCTTTAATATATAGCCTATACCAATCAATTCAGGTAATAAATATTCTATAACATCTTTCATTTTTTCCATGTTTGTCCAGAATTGAGGTTATATTTTCATTAGAATACTGTGGACGTGTCTAAAATTGCTACATGGTAATTTTAATGTTTTTTAAAAATACTAGCCTATGGCAAATATTAAAGAAGAAAGCTATCATCAAGCTATAATAAATCAAAAGTATATTTATCACATGATAATAACATTTCACAAACTCATTATCTATCTTACTTTGTGGGATTAATTTGAATACAAATAGAAAGAGCATCATATCTCCTAATTTCTTTGAAACATTTGTTCCTTATGTTTATTCTTAGATATGCTAAGATTGATAATCCTAATAAGCAATATTTTAATCTGTAATGCAGACTGATTTCAAAATGTCTATCTTATTGTATACACTGTAAGGGCGAAGAGAATTTCCCTCCCCCTTTGAGGTTTGAGTTTAACTCTGTCGAAATGAATTGACAACAGATAGGTCAACAGGAAAAAGGTATACAAATTTTACGAATGTGCGTAATCACAGGGGATTCACAGGAGAATAACTCCCCGATAATGCAGTGAGGTCCAGAGGCTTATGTGCCCTTTTTCATAGGGGAAGAAGAGATGGAGGAAAAGACCATTTTGAAGGATAGTATGTAATTTTTAATGGGAATGACAATGGTTAGTAAATAATTCTCTTTGGGAATTGAATGGGACCCAAGAACAAACAATAGCTTGGAACAGAGCTCATCTGAGCTCTTAAGTGTGGTGTTTAATTTTCAGTCTCTTCTTCTATGGTATGAGTTTTAATCTTTTCTAGGCAATGAAATTTCATGGAGGTACTGAAAAGCAATTATGTTTTTCTTTGGCAGGTCTGGTTTCTAGATAGATAAGGAAACTTCAGAGAACAGCCTCATCTTCTGCTTTGTGGGAGAGAGAGGATTGATAGAACAGGTAGGGGCAGAGAGACCTTGAGGCTGCATCAGCAAGTCAAAGCACCATATTTTGGGGTATCATTTTAGCCCCAACAATACAAAAAAAAAATATTAAAATGAGTACAATAACTAAAAGCTTCGAAATTGGAACAACAGTTTCCATAGTATCCTAAGTATAAATACATATATCACAGAATCTTGTTTAAGGAGTACAAGGTATACCAAATATAAATGCACAAAAAGTATTTTAAAAGCATTTCAGTAATAATTTTATAGAGATTATTTAAAGTTAGAATTTACTCTGCCTTAGGTGACCTAACAACTGCAGAATACAACAAACATCTTATTTTCTAAAGCATTAATGAAACAATTAGCATAGAGATGAATGCAAACTATAATAGGGATGGGGAAATGGAAAATTAAGAAGGGAAACTCAAACCACTGGATACATGACTGTGTTCACTATTTATTACCTTTGAGGATAACTTGGCTTACCCATTAGAAATGAGTGTCTGTCAAAATTGGTATATATAAGATGTTTTCCTGTTTTAAACACTTGTACCAGATGGCAGATCTCACCATAGACCTTTATCTCCAGACTGTAGGCAATTTTTACACAAAGCCTTCAGCATTTGCAAAATATCTTTTATTCAAGGCCCTAAAGGATGTTACAGTTGGAAAAAAAAAAGAAGGAAGAGAGGGAATTTATTACTCCTTAGTGTCTTTCAGTGTCATGAAGTAAGTCAGGGGTCAGATTAACTATTAATATGTATGGCTTTAGAAATTAGAGAATAGTCTGTAAGACATTCTCAAATCACAAAGAATTAATTAATTGACTTCCCTTGGCAGTTAACCTATTGTCAAAGAGGAGTTGTACTGAAAAATTTGGTTGATTTCATTTTCACCGGCCTTCAATGTTAGCTAGGAACAAGATTCATTTATATCTGCAATGGTACTAAGGCCTATTTTACAAATGTATGATTTAAAGTGGCTACATTAAGGCAAGTTGAGTCCATTACAAAAATATTGGTTATTTCATCAATGCCTCTTTTTTTTTAAATGACCAGAAAAAAGAACAAAAGAGATCTAAAGAGACTTTTTATTGTATCATTCAAGTTCTTTTTTTAATTACTATATATATTTTTTAAATTTCAAAATATTAAGGGGTACAAATTCAAGTTATTAGAATTGATGCAATTCTGTATTTTACCACACTAACTTTGAATAAAGATAAACATGGCTTCTTCATCTAATAATGATGGATTAAGTAATTCAGATAATTCTCCTAACCAGAACAATTAGAAAATTTGGGAAACATATCAAAATTATCTACTTAAAGGAATCATGGAAATAATAAAATAGTTAAGAATGAACAGGCCATGATCTGAGGAGGGGCAAAGGCCTAAAGAGGTGAACCTAGTTTCTCTGTGGATTTTAGAAGGGGTGGCTGAGTCACTGAGAAGTGCTTTACATAGTACTTTTGAGCTAAGAGCATAATTAAAGTGCAGTGCCCACATAAGGGTTCCTACTGAAACCCATGGATTTAACTTCAACTAAAAAGGAAAAAAGAGAGAGAAAGAGAATGCAATGCACTTTTGCATCATTGCAGTCCCTATAAATGAAATATGATTTGGGATTACACAGATACACATTTCACAGAATAAAATGAGATTGCTCACTAGAGAAAGATAACTTTATCCAGGGACTTGAGGTATTTGTACAAAAAATTCTGCAAATACAACATTTGTGACAAAAAACAAACACAAAACAGACACAGAAGGAGATAATGTAAACTGATCATAGGCACTCTAGATAATAAAGTTATCAGATCCAAGCTTCAAAATAGCTATAATTAGTATTCTCCTCTAGTTAAAGAACAATATTAGGAATTTTAGCAGAGAGCTGAAAAAATATATTGCTAAAAAATGGAGTAAGAAGGAAGCACTTTTGAAATGGCAAAATACTGAAAAAAAAAAAAAATTCATCCATAAGACAGGCAAATGCAATGGCAAAAAAAAAAGGTCAAAATTAAGTTCCTGTGAAAACTGGAAATTAGCCAAAGTTTTGAGACAATCCAACGAGTTTTTATTCAAGAAAAGTGGCTGAATGTCATTATGAAGAGCAAGCTTGTGATGTTTTGATTTGCCCATTCCTTTCTCTCCTGTTCTTTGGTAACCTTGAAAATCAACGACCTTGCAGTTACAGCAGCTATGCAAATCAGCAATCTAGCAACCACTGGAGGGGGCAGAATAGGTCTGGAGCTCTGCAAATGCCCCATCTCTACATTGTCACTATTTGACCTGCTTGACAGCTCTCTCAAAAGGTCTTTAGGAGTTTGTGTTAAATTGACTTCATATAGAGTTCACTCTGTGTGAACAGCCCTATCCCTAGGGCATTTGTCAAAAACTAAATGTAGCAATCATTTAACATTGTAGCTGACTTGGGGTATGGGTGGTGGAGCATGATGTCAATTGAGGCAAATGAGACTCCTACCAAAACATTTAAAAGGAAAAACAGGGAGTGAGATGCCCAGACAGGGCTTTGATAACCTCTGGCGTATTCCTAGAAATCTAGAAGACCATACCATGCACATATGTGGAACTATGGGCATGCCCTAACGAGACTAGAGATCCTATTCTTTTATCTCTGGCTGAGCCTTCAGGATCTAGGTAAGAAGGAAGTGAATGCTATGCTCCGGTTGTGAACCCTTTGATGAAGTTTGAAAGGATGACCCAACACAAAGACAGACACCCTTGGGAAAGTCTGGAAGACTTATCAGCCCAAGGTGTTTAAGGAAATCTCTGTCCAGTCATTGGCTGTGCACTAAGCTAACCTAGCAGAGACTTCAGAGTCATACATAACAAAAGATACAGACTTTGTAGAATTATTCTGGGAATGTCCCCAAACAAATAAACAGCAGCAGTAGCCATCAGCAACAACAATAACCAGTAACAACAAAGAGACCCTGGGGAGGAGACACATAAATTATATATGAATATGTGACCTATACACAGGATAAAAAGCAGGCAAGAAAAACTGTCCCTGAGGAAGTCCAGTTGTTGGAATTATAAAACAGCTATTATGAATATGTTCAAAGAACTAAAAGAAACAATGTCTAAAGAATTAAAAGTATGAGAACAATGTCTCTCTACCATATAGAGAATATTTGTAATATTAGAGAAATTATTTTAAAAAGCCAACAATAGAACTTAGGAGTACAATAACTAAAATGAATAACATCATAAAGGAACTCAACAACAGATTTGAACTGACAAAAGAATCAATGAATTTGAAGATAGGTCAATTCAAGATTATCCAGTCTGATAAACAGAAAGAAAGAAATGACGAAAAACAAACAGACCCTCAAAAGCATAATGGGAATCACAGAAAGAGAAAATATATTTGAAAAAAAAATAATGTCCAAAATTTTCTTAAATTTGATGAAAACATTAATCTACAAATCCAAGAAACTCAATAATCTAAGTAGTATAAACTCAAAGAGATCCATACTTTAAACATCATAATCAAACTATTGAAAAATAAATACAAAGAATCTTAAAGGTGGTGAGAAGCAACTCATCACACACAAATCATCCTTAATAAAATTAACAGCTGACTGGATAACAGAAATCATGGTGGCCAGAAGACAGTGTGATGACATTCTGAAAGTGCTAAAAAAAAAAAAAAAAAGAATATCAACAAAGAATACTATATTTCTCAAAACTATTCTTCAAAGACAAAGGAGAAATTAATATAAACAAAAACTGAAAGAATTTATCACTGACAGGATCTTCTCTATAAGAAATACTAAAGGCAATCCTTGAAACTAAAATGAAAGGACATTAGAGTAAATTAATTCCCATTCCCCAAAATAATAAGCATTGGTAAAGGTAACTACATAAATATAAAAGATAAAATAAACGTATTTTTGTAATTCTTTCCTTTTCCTGTCTAATGTAAAAGACAACTGCATAAGGCAACTGTATAAAGTTTTATACTTATAAAACTCTGCTGATGGCTTATAATAAAAAAGATACGATTGTATGGCAATAGCACAAAGGAGGAGGAGGAAATGAAGTTATATTGGAGAAGAGTGCTGACTTCTGATTCTTCAATATTCTATCCTATCCTACTCCGCTAGTGAGCTTGCCTATTATTCCAATTTGATGTCCTCTAAAACACTAATATAATCCTCCTTATATTCATCTTATTTTTTCTGACCTCCTATGAGCACCTTTTACCACTTAAGGCAAAACAAAACTCTCTTACCCCTTTTTCCCAGACTACAGTTACTGCTCTAAATCTAATGGATTCCTGGATCTGTTTCACCTTTTTTAACCTTTCTGATAAAACTTAATAGCTGTTCCCTGAAATATTATAAAAGATGAATTCTTTTTAACAGGACATGTCTGGCCCTTTAGTTTCCCTCACTTTCAATCTTGCAAAAGTGACCCTTGACCTCACAACAACAAAATGCTTCTGCCGAGGCCATTACAATCCTATCAACAAGGCCCATTCAATCAAGAATAGGTACTAATATTGGGTCTAAGCTATGCTAGATTTTTCTATTGAGAGACACTTTGGCCTACTTTATAGAAACTGTTTAATTCCACTCAAGAAATTTGTCCATCTCAAGGCACACAAATTGACTTATTTCTATTGCCATAAATGATACTAATATGCTCCCAATACAATTTATGCTCTACTAGGATACTACTTATGTGAACAGGCTTATATTCATCTACCACATCCTTACTTATCCTGCTTATTTAGAGTAATTCTTAGAGATTTCCATAACATTGCTATGATTTGAATGTGCCCCCAAATTTCATGTGCTGGAAACCTAATCTCCAATGTGATAGTGTTAAAAGGTGGGGCGTTTAAGGGGTAATTAGATTAAGAGGGCTCTGCCCTAAAAATTGATTAATTAATTCATGGATTAATGGGTTAATGAGCAGCGACTCAGGAGAAAGCCACAACTGGTCTTTAAATTTTTTTTTTTTTTTTTTTGAGACAGAGTCTAGATCTGTTGCCCGGGCTAAAGTGCCGTGGCGTTAGCCTAGCTCACAGCAACCTCAAATTCCTGGCCTCAAGCGATCCATCTGTCTCGGCCTCCCAGAGTGCTAAAATTACAGGTGTGAGCCACCCACCTGGTCTTGTTTTTAAATAAATTGTTTCATGACAGAGAAAAAGCTGTAACACTTAGAAGTTATTATGAACACTCTGGATTGACATGGGAGTAGAACGGGTAGTTATATAAGGAGAGGTCTGAGCAAGCACGTTAACATGTTCAGCCCCCTCACTATGAGGTACCCTGTGCCATCTCAGGACTCTGCACAGAGACCCCACAAGCAAAAAGGCTCCTACCAGATGTGGTCCCTTGACATTGGGCTTCTCAGCCTCTGTAACTGCAAGAAATACATTCCCTTTCTTTATAAATTCGGATTGTTTTTTCTATTATTATATAAGTTAAACAACTTCATTATTTAGTTTCAAAATGTCATCTTCCAAATTTGACAAATGGGAAATTCCATGAAGAAGACATAAATTTTGTATTAAGCATTCATGATGTTAATCTTCATTACATGCATTCATCTTATGAAAGTTTTTCCTCAGATATACAGGGTTATGGTTGATTTTGAATAAACAGACGGCAGATGAACAGATTATTATATTACCCTCATTTCTAATTATACAACATGAAAATCACACACCTTTTTAATAGTAGCATGGCAGAAATACACACTTATTTTGTTAAAGAAACAGGGGGATCCTTGGATCATTGAATTTTCTGTCTATTCATCCCACTGGGATGATTCCAGTTTGTTTTGCTCTATTAACTGCACTTTTCCTTGGATTGTATTTTTTACTCTTGCATTTAAAGTAAAAAATACTATTTATAAGTACTGTTAATAATAGTATAAGAGTCTCAAAGTTTTTATTTGCTTTTATTAATAGTTAGAATAGAACCAAATATTTTTGTTTAATTGCCTCATATAAATCAAAAACTAATTTCTAGATACAGAGTAATTCTGGTCTTATCTATGAGATTTTCCTATTTAATACAAGTAATGGGAAAAAAATCATTCAAAATAAAAACATGGCTTGTTCTGGCTGGATAGGTACTCCTGATCTCAATGTCCTCTTTTTCTCCCAATACTGTAATAGGCTAAGAGTTATATACTATTTTGAATAACACAGACCATCCAAAGTGCTCATTCATAAGATATTTTAGGCATGTACAGTAAGTCTAAAATTGAATATTTTTCTCATTTACATTAGCCAATAAATCTGAGGTTCAAAAAGTAAATAAGCAGGAGAAGCAGGATAAGGACTGAGGCTTTAGAATATTTAAGATTTCCCATTTTTTACACCAAAGCAAAATGGACACTGGCACAACTTGCTATTGATGGACTAATCCTAGAGTCTTTCACCTTAAACCATTAGTCACATCCATGATTTTAGGTCTGTGCCATCCAGTATAGTAGTCAGTAGCCCCATGTGGCTACTGAGCACTTGAATTGTGGCTACTGTGAAATAAGATGTAGTGTAAGTGAAAAATTCACCCTGGATTTTGCAGACTTACAATGGAAATAAACGATCTAAAATATCTCATTTATAATTTGTGTTTTGATTACATGTTCACTTTTTAATACTTGGGATACATATAGGGGAAATAAAATGTTTACTAAAGCTAATTTCACCTGTTTTTTTTTACATTATAAATTAGATACTAGAAAATTAAAAATCATGTATACGGCTCATGTCTGAGGCTTGCATTATATATCAGATTGACCATGCTGCTCTATATTACTTTCACTCATGTTCCTCTTCTTGGCTCACCCTTTATACTTACGTAAGTTATGATTTTCCTGCCAGTAACACTGGCTCCTTAGCACAACGATTACGGTTTCTCACTTTGTTCATCTTTGGATATGTTCATTCTGCATTTCCTGACTGAGCTCTGACCATGGCGTGGTGCCCACAGCACTGTATGCTTCAGAGAACCCTAAAACCCCATCAAAATTGGGAAGCAAGTTGTGCCTCTTTCTTTAGCTCTCTGTGAAATGCAGCTCATTCCTAGACTGGAGGCATTCAAGATATTATCTGCTAATTATTTTCATCTTCACTTAGAGAAAAAAATCCTCCATAACACCAAGATCCTTTCTGTTACAGTTAAAATAACCAGTCATTTTTGTGCCAGAGTAAAATCTACTTAGTAAGTGGCTTTAAATAGAAAAATCACAAGAGGTGATTGAGATATGTATATATATATTTTAATTTTATCTTATCCAAAGTTAAAATTTAACCTAGAAATTTACACACTTAAAAGAACACAAATAGAAAAAGAAAATTAGGTTTGGGGGACATTTTAGGAGATGGTCATTTTTGGAATTCATTAAAATGTAGTAAAAACATACTCCCAGTTTTATATTTGAAAGCTATCTAAACTGTTTTATTTCAGCTAGAAATATTAAAAGTAAAATATAGAATCTGTTACCTCAAAATGATATGGAAATATTTTTTAAACATTTGCTTTCCCTTCTGATGCATAATTGCCTGTTAGGATACAGGAACCAGGTATACACAATCACAGGGAATAATCACCACCAAAAAGATACATTTAAAAGAGGATCTGCAGGGTTATAGTAAATGATTGTGTTCTGTGGCAAAATAAATTTTTCATTTTTAAAATCCCAATCAAATATGATTAACCAGCATCTTAACGACACCCATTTATGATTGAAGGTTCATAAGTACAATGTTATTTCTATGATGATGGTGCTATACCATGCTGTATGGCCATACGGAGCTATAAAATGAAATGTTTAGTCTTTATCTTTCAGACACTGATAAAAATAACTATTGCATACATATATTTAAGTTTCTCATTTTGTGTCACAAAGCCTTTCAAATTTTTCAGTTGAGTTATTTTGTGGTAGAATTACATCTATTTCGTGAGTCCTTTTTAGCAAAAAAGAAAAATCAAAGACAGAATCTAAATTTCTTTTAAAAGTTCACCACAACCAAGGCAATTCCCAACAAACAAAAGCAGATAGTCTACTATATTGTAATGACAGACTACTGAATAATAATTGAATCATAGCTTTCAATTCACTGAAGATTCAGTCATACTTTGGTATAAATACAATGTCAATAATACTAATGACACTTAACTAGTCCCTTTCTGTTTCAATAAGCTCAAACTCTCACAGAAATATATAATAACAATAATGCTGTTTTAAAGGAAAACTGTGATTTGCATACGACAATAAAAGTGAAATAGAAATGGTCAACATGACTCTCTAGTGAAAATGCGATAAAGTGAATCTCAGTAGAACTGATATACCATGTGGCCAATGAAGCTTAAAGTTCAGGGTTTCTCATTTCTGCATCCCTGAAAGTAATATTATATTAGTAATTTTGCATTGGCTTTCTTAAATATAGTCCTAAAATTATTTTAGCCCCAGACCCCACAAAACCTGGAATCATACCAGATTATAAGCTAATTCATTAGTTAATATTTTTCCAGAAAGCATAAAGCAATTATATTCCTATATTAGACTATTATTATGAAATTACACTTTTATCAGTGAAAGAGATAACCTTAAAAATTAGTAGTTCAAAACATTTTGACCACCAAGTACCTCTTGGATTACATTTTCCTTTTATGAACTGATGTTCAATATATTTTATATAACACGGTTTTCAAGGGAAAAAATGAAGTTGGGTTTAACATGACTGAAACCATAATTCTGTCTTACACAACCTGTGTAATTTGTGGCAAGTTGTAGTTCCTAACTTGTTCTCTATTCTTACGTAAACCTACATGATTATTCTAACATATATTCACATATATAGGGCATATTTGCTTTATTACAAAAAAGAGATACTATACAAATTATTGTAAAAATAACTTTTTCACTTAAGAAAGTAACATGAAAATCCTCCAGGCTGAAATTCACACTCACTTTTTGGATAAATTGCTTAGCAAGAATTGATAAAAAATTTTTGGCTATTCTCTCATGATGGAAAACGTAAGTATCTCTTTATAGATGGATAGACACAAGGACATAGGGAAAAGGGGAGATGGAGGGGAGAAGAGAGAGATTTAAGGTATGAAAAACTATAACTAATATTATCACTATTGTGATCTTTAGTCATAAATATTATGCCTCTTGACTATCTTAAATGTTTTTTTAGTTGTCACATGCTTCCTTAAGTGTTAAATAGTTTTGCCCAGCTCATTCTACTGTTTTAACATTTCATATTTGAGCTCTTCATGCATTTAATTCATGTCTGGTTAATACTTTCTTATAACTAGAAGTACTTTGGGAAAATGTTGTTCCATTTTGGGGCTTATGTTTCCCAGGTTTTGGTTTCTTGTTATTCATGGTTATTCACAGGATCAGTTTATTGTCTTATATTGTTCGATTTGTGCTACATCTGAAGCAGGGATGCTTTCCTACTAATATCTAGTTTCAGATTTGAGAAAAGAACTCAGTATATATTTTTTCTACCCATTTTTATGTAGCTCAAGAGAATGGATAGTGAGAAGCTAAGACAAAAGAGAACCACAAACACAAGTCAAATCTCTGTGATATGTTTGAACTCAGTTCTCCTTTCACAAGGTTTTTTAAATGTCTTGTACCAGGACACACTTAGGTGGTTACCCATTTTCTGGAGAGAAACTCCCAGACTTAGATTATTTCCCCAAATTCATGGTGTGGCCTTGAAGTCTTCTCAGCTGATTCTCCCAAGTCCATTGTTTCTATTTTTGTCTAGGGAGCAAAGTTTCTTTAAGATTGAGAATTTTATTACAATATAATTTCCAATGTTGTTTTTCACTCTTCCATCATCTCATAACACATGTATTTTAGTTATTTTTTTTTAGTTGCAATAGCCAAAACCTATTCCAGCTACTTAGAGAAAAAAGAAAATAAGTATAAGAATATCAGAGTCTTTCATAAGATCCAAGGAGTAGTTGAAAATCGAATCTCAGAAAGAAAAGAAAGAACAAGATTAGCTTTGCAGAAGTTGCAGATATTTAGTGCTGCTACCATTACTGAGACTTGATCTAAGGCTTATCCCCGAGTCTTTTGTTCCCCAAATTGCAAATTTCCAGGAAATCCTTATGACTGACCAAGCTTGATTTTAGTACCCAGGCTTGCATTAATCAGTGAAGCCAGAGAATATGGACATATCGTACTGACATAGCTACTACCCAGGACTGCTACAAAATTTCTGCATTTGTTAAACAGAACTCATAATAAGAAACCATTCTTATACAGCTATGCTGATGGAAAAGATAAACAGCTTTTAAATGTGCCTATCACCTGAATAGTGTTCATTAGACTCATAGAGCCATGAATCAAAAAAATTTGTAACCCCTTAGTATTTTGAAATAAAAAAATTCAAAAAAACTAATAAAATTAAAAATCTTACATTATGCATATTTTATAACAATAAAATGACTACACTAAATAAATGAATAGCTTTTAAAGTAATTTCATCAATATTCTGCTTTTGGTTGATATCCATTGCTAGAGAGCTGGTGTTTTCTTTTGGGGGTGTCCTTTTGCTCTGATTCTTTATATCCTGGAGTTCTTTCACTGATTCCTTCTCACCTGGAGCAGCTGTTGCTTTTTACTTTTGTTTAGATAATGACTTGCCCAGTTTAATCTCTGAGCCAGTAGGTGGTGTTCGTGTGTGAGAATCAACAACATGCTGTATGTTTGAGTCAATAAAAGCTGTAAAGGGCATACAAATTGACCTCCCTGTCAGTAGGTGGTGCTTGCTGGAAGGAACAAGCCACAGTGTTGTTTTCCGGTCCTGTGATCAGCTCTAGTCCCTCAGAAACTCAGTCGTGGGTGGGGCCCTGGGACTTCCAGGTGAGTTCTTATGCTCCACCACAGCAGAGGTGGATGGGGGAGTGAGGCTGGATGGGCTGGGTTGGGTGAGCCTGCGTTCAAACTCCACAAATGCTGGCAAGGGTTCTACTTCAGCAGGGTTCAAGGGTCCACTCCCCGCCATGGGCAAAGCTGCTAGGGAGGGGCTGAAGTGGCCCCAGTCAAGCAGAAAGTCTACATGTGGAGGCAGGACTGTCTGAGACCTGTCATCTGAGCAGTCTGGACCTACGGCCTTTCTTTAGCCCCTTAATCACTTTTCCTCAGAATAGAAGGGGTGGTTTTATCCATTTGGATCTTTGCAAATAATAAACTGGTTATTGTTGGCACAAGTCTTCTTTTCCTCTCGTGAGGAAGGTGCTTTCAGAGAGCAGGGGGTCTATTTCTCCATGCTGTAACACTAATCTGGACTGGCTATCATTAGAACAATGGGTGCCAGCAAGGATGTTGGCCTCCATCCACAGACTTTTTGTCTTATTTCTCAGAACTTGATTGAAAAAGAGTTTGCTATTTATTCAGTTCCTTTCAAAACCAGTAACTTTTGGTACATTTTCAGAGAACACTGATTAAAAAACAGGGTGTGGAATTTCAGACAGAAGTAACACGAGAGAACCTTCTGGTGGGATGAGATTATTTGGACCTTTAACATGTTGCCAGGATAATTTTGCTTTGGTGATTTTTAGAGGTTTATGTTATCCAGGCAGGATTTGGTATTCTGTGGTGGGTTTTTAGATATGTAACTGGTTACACAATATTCTGAACTTGGTGAGTGACTAGAGTTTATGACAGCTTCGTCTATAGCTGATTTATATTTCTATAGGTCTCCCTTAGTCCTGAGCTAAGACATGTGAGTGGCTTCAAACAACAGCTGTCCAATCCTTTGGCCATTAGCAAACTGAGTCAGCTCTAGGGTTAGGGCAGTCACAAGGTTCTCTCAGAGCTTTGCCTCAGCAGGAACGGCTGAGGCAAAGATTATGTTACAAAGGCCGGGTGTGGTGGCCGTGTCTATAATCCCAGCACTTTGGGAGGCTGAGGTGGGAGAATGGATTGAGGCCAGGAGTTCAATACCAGCCTGGGCAACATAGCATAGACTTCTCTCCATCCCCACCTTCCATCCCTGTCTCTACAAAAAATAAAAATATTAGCCGGGCATGGTGGCACATGCTTGTAGTCCCAGCTACTTAACGGCTGAGGCAAGAGAAACACTAGAGCCCTGGAGTTTGAGCTACAGTGATCTATCATGATGCCATTATACTCTGGCCTGGGTGACAGAGCACAACCTTGTCTATAAATAAATAAATGAATGAATAAAAGTAAAAATAGAGATAAAGTAATCACAGTTAACAATCTCCCTCTCCAACATATTCCTAGATTATGTGGGGTAACACCTTGGCCGTATTCTACTCTTAGCTACTGTTTTCCTTCTACCAGGATCTAGCGAACTTTTATCTCCCTGTAGGCTTCTCAGAAATTTTATATTTCTGTGATGCATCAATTTTTCATTTAGTCCTCTGGCTTCTTCAGGATCAGGCTAAAAAAGGTACAGAAAAGGTTGGTGTGCCATCTTGGAAGGCTTGTCAGGGAAAGGCTGTCTGTTCTTTCAAATTGAAATATGTTCCATTTTCATGTCTTTTGGTTTCAAAGAGGGTTTGTCTACTTGAATGCTATTAAGAGAAGAAAAAATATTCCTAAATTTTCTCTTAATTCCTATTGAAAATAACTTTTAAAATCTGAATTTTCAAGCCGATTTTCTATTTGTTTTTCATCTCATGAGGAAAACTCTATCTATGCCCAACCATTAGTAGTAAGTAGTATGTGTAGCTTGTCCTTGGTCTTACATTTTTGTTCATTTTGAGCAACTAGACCCACTTTCTTGGACCAAATCTCAGTGTCCAGATATCTTGGAGGAGGTCTTTATTGGCCTCAGATGGACTGTCACTGGCTTATTTGACTACCCCCTTGCTTTTAAAAAACAAATGGTATGTATATGCTACTACTGTTCCTCTCTCTATTCTTACTTTACCTAAGAATATGGTAGAGCCATGTAAGTTCCACCCCATTTCCTGCTTAATGGCAATCATTTTCTGAAACTTTAATTGCAAGTGAGTATACAACATGGTATGAAGGCAGAGAAGGAATGACAAGAATAGTACTCTGGTTTTTTTTTCCAAAACAATATCAATGAAACAGAGAGATGGTTTTCCATCACTTCTTTAGTCAAAACTTTCATTTCTGAACTGTCAAATAGAAGATAGAGAAAATTCCATATGATCTTTCTTCATACTAACTGGTATGTTCTGTTTCCAGCAGTATAGTATGAGTAGATTTGAATTATGTTCCCAATCCAGTTATAACAGTCTTTCAATTAGTGTAAATTTCTTCTAGATCCTATTAATAGGCTATTTACTTCTCATTCTTTTTCTTTTTGTTATTCTTTTTGTCTTGATAAATCTTTCAGTGAGAAGGTGGAGAAGGCTAAGAAACGATTGCTAGTCATAGCCTCATATTAATTTCAATATCTAACATTTTATGCTTTATTCATTTTTCTCCAACTGGACTGAAAATTCTTTAGACCAAGACCAAGTGCAAAGTAATTTGTATTCCCTAAAGCAATTAGTCTAGTGTTATGCATATTATAGATATCTACAAATTATGTGAATGCATGAAAATTCATATCTAAAATATAAGAAGAGAAGGAAGAGAAATAAAATGAAATGAGTCAACTTATTGAGTAAGAAGAGTATAGTCAAAGTTATTGAGCTTGCTTTTAACTTGTCAGGCTCTTATGAATACTGCTGTTTTATTAGACTGAGGCAATGTGGCTTATAAATGTGGCCATGATTTTTATGCCTCTTCTCCCGAGAGCCAGAAACTCATTATTTTAATCAAATATTTATGTAATACCTTGTTGAGCAGCTTGGGGTCTAAATGAATGGTTGTCTATGATGATGAAATGAAATTAACTTTGCTCCACCAGAAAATGTATAACCTGCCAAAGTAAACACTAAAGAACAAAAGTTGTAAGATGATGGGAAAAAAGTGTTGGCGGTAAACAAAGCAGCAACAATAAAAGCTCCCATGCTGTGGTCTCAGAAAAGTTTTATTTCCTAAAAAGTTCTTAACTCTGGAATGAATATATGACTCCATATACTCTGGATTGTATGAAATGTCCACAAAGTCTATTTGTTGCTAGGAAACAGTCCTAGGGCATAGATCACCTGGTCACGACTCCACTTTTTGTGAAAACTCTTTAAATCCATTTCACCTTGAAAGGCAATATCATGAGACACAAGGATCAAAAGCAGGGCAGGAACACCAAAGCAGAGTGCAACTGAGAAATAATTAAGGATTTTTTACTGAATATTAGAAAATTACTACAGACACAACTGAAGTGTGCTGTTTTGTAGCTATCAGTATTCAAATCTCTCACTGCTTATCACAGCCATGCTCAAGTTGCATAAAATGTAAAGACCAATGACATTTTTCCTTTATCACTATATAAAATTTCTCTTTTTACATTGAATCTTTTATAAAAGAAGGCAGAAATCAGATTTTCTGGCTTTCCCAAACATTGAGCACATGCTACATTTTTTCCCCTTCAAATTGAAATATATATTGATATAACAAAGAGAACTACTAATTTCAACCTAACTAATTTGTTTCATTGGTAAACCTTAAAAAAGACAACTAATGAAACTATGTACAGAATTTATATTAAGCACAAAATGAATGACATGGCCGATTAAAGTCACTCTATGGATATTATAAATAGAAGGAAACATGGGGGTAAAGCAAGGGAACTGACATTGGTAAAAACTTTACATATGCCATTATTGCGCAAGGTGTTTTGCTCTATTACTACTGACAATTATGTAAGTTAAACTTTCTCATTCTCATTTTAGAGATAAAAATATAAAGGTTCAAAGAGGTTAAGGCAATTAAGGTCACGAATGTTGCCTACAGCTGTCTGCCTTAGAGACTGTATCATTTGTTATAGGGGAATACATCAATCCTGATATGGAAAGGGAAGCAACTGGTTTCCTTAATAAGAGGCCGATCTTAGAGAGCCTAAAATACTGAACAATAAAAACCTGGTATGAATCATAAAGAAAGGACAGACCCAGCAATTTACAGAAAATGATACAACGAATCAGTGTTTTAAAAAATAGAAATACAGTCATACATTGAATTACCAAGGCGAAAGGCCAGAGAGAAACCAGTCACGAAGCTATTTTAGCAATTTTATGGCATGTAATAAGGATTAGAGTGAAAATGAAGGACACTGTATTTACAATAAAGCAAAGCTGATAAAGATGTGTTCCCCGTTTGCTTGCATAATCATCTTCTTTGCCCCAGTAATTTTGATAGGAAAACAGCTGTTCTGCCCACAGTGTTGGACTCTGGAAGAACTGAAGCCCAGATCTTTCTCCTCTCTTTCCACCACTGAGGCTGGTGGGAGAAACCACTGAAGTGAAGCTGGATCTTTGCCAGTGGAGACATCCAAGTCTCTATCACAGTAATTGGAAGATTGCACCCATGATTACTTTATTTCTTGGAATAACAATGTCTTGCAGTTGGCAGAGACTTTAACAACAACCAGTCAGTATGGGAATCCTTGATGTAAAACCTCTGATCGATGCTTACCCAGCCTCTGTTTGAGCTGCGATTCCCATTCTGTGGTAGGGCAACTCTCACGTTGGAATGCTTTCAAATATTTAGTGGGAGTCCCACTCCAGTCCCTATGGTTATCACCCTTAATTACTTACATCAACTCTAATTACTACTGTATTCGAATATTTGTAAATTACTATTATGTCCTTAACCTATTTTTTTTTTTTTCTGTTTAACATTCTCTGGGGTAGGGAGAAAGGACTATTGCTGTGGAAAACACAGGAATGTACTAGAATGGGAGTAAAATAACCCAAGTTCTAGTCCAAGCTCTGGCTCGGCCCTTACCAAAAGCAAGTTACAGGTTTTCCTCATTTGAGCGATATCACTACGGGCCTCAGTCACTAATCCACGTGTTTCTTATTGTTTGATTTTCTCAAAAGATATATGTCAAAATTTATAACATGCCTGGCATTGTCTTATCCTCTGTTCAAAGCAGCTTAAAGTCTAGCAAACCAGATGATTCAATGTTCCACATAATTTTAATATGTGTGACTCTGAGACAATCTTTAACTATATTTCATATGAGATAGTTTCTTGATCATTCCCATCCTAGTCAACCTTCTCTGTGTAACCTTTTTTTTTTTAATATCAATTTCTTTATTCCGATTTGGTGTCCACAACTGAACACAGTTTGCTATGCATGGTCTAGCAAGTGCCAGGGGTTGAGAGCTTAGACTTCCATATGCAGTGAATTTCACACTGAATATTAAATAGTTAGACTGATATCAAAGGGTAAAGAAGAGGAGCCAGCTGCCTCAGGTGTAAGGTAACAGAAGAAACAAAAATGGACATGTGAAATAATAATCCTTAATATTTGCATAACATTTTTCTATGCTTCTATGCCCTTTGATGTCTCCCCTGTATCATTACAGTTGTAGAAAATATGTGTAGCAAATGACAGTTAAGAAACTGAAGGTTTGAAAGTTTAGAGTCACACATAGATCTCAATCCAAGTCCAGTGTCCTTTCCACCACAAAACCTTTTCCTGACTATAGAAATGCAACAAAAAAAGTGATTGAAAACTATTGATTGAGACTTAGGGTGGCCAATTTTCCTTGTTTGTCATGAATGAGAGATTTCCTGGGATGTGGGAATTTCAGTGTTAAAAAAGAGAGATTCCTTGGCAAACCCGTTTGGCCACATTGATGAGCTAAAAGGGTGGACTGAACTACATATAAGCATTTGTACATAATGAGCAAAAACACAATAGGCATAATAGATTTAGAAAGTCACAATTATTCATCTCCAATGAAATAATGAATCTAGGCAACTAGTGGTGACAAAACTATCAGAATGAAAGGTTGACAGGAAACTTAATGTAGTAATAGACAGGCTGTTAACACTGGAATTATTGATTAATCTCAACATCACTGAAAGTGGTATTTCCAGGTGTTATTGCCTCCTGATACAATTCAATAGTTTTCTTGCCAAATATATTGAACAGGAATTTAGTCAAGCCTTAAGAGCTAATTAACAGTTAACAGGTAATACATGAAGGAGGTATAGAAGATTATACTAAATGCCACCATAAAGATTCAATTGGCCAAATCCAAAATGTAAAGGATTTAATTGGAACATACCAACTATAGACAGACACTTTTGAGACAACTAGGGAAAAGTAGAAATTTAATACTAAGAAATTGTTACTTTTCTTTTAATGATAGTTATGAGGTTATATTTTTAAAAGTCCTTTTCTGGTAGAGACATACTGAGGCATTAATACACTACACATAAATCTGCAAGAGTATCAGAGGGAATTATTCCATTCTCTCCATTTCTTTGAAATGTTTGAAAATTGAAAAATTTCAGATGTTGAGAAAAAGTCACATAATCTAATAATAGATTACATATACAAGAGAAAGTAAAAGGAAAATGAATACACTATCTCAAAAATGCTGGCTTGGGAAATCTCAATATTGCCAGCATTAATGGGAAAATGGAAAAGCAAACAGCACGAAGGGTGCAAGACCAGATAGATGTTCACAGATGAAACTCAATTACACAGGAGGATGCAAAGTGTATTTGTAAGTTTGTGAGTGTGGGTATATGTTTGTCTAAATTTGGAAGGTAGCTCTCTAAAATATTCACAATGAGTATCTCTATGTCCTGGAATTCAAACTGATGTTTAATTTTGCCTGTATAAGTCTTACGTCTTATTACATTTCAACAATGTGCTTGGTTTTATTTTACAATTACAAGAGACATAAAAACAAATGTATATAAAAATACATTAAGGGTTAATTTTTACGCACCATAACTTAACTTCTAGCTTTGACATATTTGCCATAGTTGGCTACAGCACATTCATTGTGAAATAAAATTCCAAGCAAGCAATAATAAGCAAAAATAATCTCTTTGAAGTAA
Organism: Lepilemur ruficaudatus; assembly: GCA_963574885.1. Taxonomy (NCBI): domain Eukaryota; kingdom Metazoa; phylum Chordata; class Mammalia; order Primates; family Lepilemuridae; genus Lepilemur; species Lepilemur ruficaudatus. The sequence goes on from CAUYRT010049886.1 coordinate 59,139, forward strand.
CAGATGCAATAGAAGACACAGAGGTCAGGAAAGAATTCCCAGCTACACCTGTCACATAATCTCATTCACTACCTGATTGCTGATACTTTCTAGTGGAACTTTACAAATGCCTACTGGTATTAAATTTAGATACAGAAAGAACATGTACACCATGGCAGTAAAGTTAGTTGTTTTATCCATCCTAGGGAAATGCTACAAGCTACTCTGTGTAGAAATCAAAAGGGAGATGAGTAAGTCTTCCACATTATCATTTAGGAAGAATGTCCTTGGAAACATTGTTTATAGGCCATGTAAAACTGTGTGGGCTTTTAGCCTCCAATTACATGTTCTTTTGGAATTCTGTTTTAGCTTTACTAGAACAATTCTTATTCAGTTTCCTCTCAGGTCTGGCCAGACTGAACACTTTGAGACTTGCATAGTATTGTTTTTTATGAAGTAGAAATAATACATTTCCTTCTCCCTGAGGATAATGTCCTTGCAGCCATCCTTCGTGGCTATTACATCATTCCTAGATTTTTCTTTGCCAGTAAATGAGAAGTAAATATTTCCATTTGTTCTCAATTTTCTATCAGTGTATTGTACTTTGTTGTTCATGGTGGTGGTAACAAAACTGACTTTATCTTGTCAAAGAGCTATATCCCCAACACCTACCACAATACAGAGTATGTATTAGGGGTTTAATAAATGCTAAATTACTAAATAAATACACAATGATTGCCCACTTACCACACAAAAACAACAAATGCAGCACACATAGTTTAAAATATTCAGGAAACTCTTCGCTGAGGTCTTACTTCCCTAACTTTACAAGCCATTATTATATTTCTGAAGGCATACAGATCTTGTTTACTTACTACTGTGCTGGGCAATTTAAGCTATTGATGACCTGCACCTAACTAGATAAAAATACTAAAGTAAATCATTAGTACTGGACACCAGAATGGGTACTAGTTTTTGTATGATAAAGCCTGCTATCCTCCCTATGCACAAATATGCTACTAACCGATAGTGAGAGAACTGAAAGATGTTTTTCTTAGCAAGGCTGCTGGACTTGACCTGCTGTATTCTGAGTCTACTCAGTTGCTAGGTCTCTATATTCGTGAGGTAGTTGAAGGGAGGGGAGTGGAATTAAAGTAGTAACAGAAATCGAATCTACCTGACTGTGATTAATCTGAAATCGATGATGCTGAGCTCATTGGTAACATGTACCAATTATGCAACCAAGCTCTCTCCAGATTTTTATAATTCAAATATTGTTTTCGAGTGCAAAATATTACAGTATTGTGGATTTTTAAAAATTCTTCAAAAGTTATGCTAGCCTAATTATTGTTTGCTCTTTTTTTTTTTTGAGACCGATGATATCATTTGATACATTTTGTTTCCATCAGAGTCTCTGCATTTCTATATGGCAAAGAGAAAAGGCATTCTGGTGCAAAAAGGAATTACAAAACTGAATATTTTAAGAAGCGAAACAGGAAGAGGACATGGTGTCCATTTCCTCTTTTCTTTATTTTTTGTCCTTTTAAAACACTGTGAACTGCAGAGTTGTGAATACTTCTGCATTAAAGAAAAATAAAATATCAGATGATGAAAAAATTATCTATAGAACAGTAACAAGGCTTTCTTACTGTTTTTTAGTACTGTCATATGTTGCTTAATGTCAGGAATATGTTCTGAGAAATGCTGCGATGTGGAAACCTCATAGAGTGTACTTAAACAAACCTAGATGGTATAGTCTACTGCACACACACAATATATGGTACAGCCTATTGCTCCTAGGCAATAAACCTGCATGTGACTGTACTGAATACTGTAGGCAATTATAACATAATGGTAAGTATAGGTGTATTTAAACATGTCTAAATATAGAAAAGGTACAGTAAAAATAGAGTGGAAAAGATTAAAAATGGTACCTGCATAGGGCATATCCCATGAACGGAACTTACAAGATTTGAAGTTGCTCTGGGTGAGTCAGTGAGTGAGTGGAGAGTGAATGTGGAGGCCCAGGACATTACTGTACACTGTAAATACTGCACACTTAGGCTACATTAAATTTATATAGAAAAATCATTTTCTTTCTTCAATAATAAATCTTAGCTTACTGCAACTTTTTAATTAAAAAATTAAAACAATTTTTAACCTTTTGATTCTTTTGCAATAATACTTAGTTTAAAACACACACATTGTACAGCTGTACAAAAATATTTTCTTTCTTTTGATTCTTATTCTGTAAGCTTTTTTCTATTTTTAAAATTTTCAACTTTTTTTACTTTTTAAACTTTTTTGTTTAAAACTAAGACACAAACACATACATTAGCCTAGGCCTACAGGGTGAGATTCATCGATATCACTGTCTTCCACCATCATATCTTCATATCTGAAGACTAGATCTTCAAGGGGAATAACATGCGTGGAGTTGTCATCGCCTATGATAACAATGTTTTCTTTTGGGATAGATCCTGAACGACCTGCCTGAGGTTGTTTTATACTTAACTCTTTTTTTAAATAAGTACACTCTAAAATAATGATAAAAAGTATAGTATAGTAAATACACAAACCAGTAACATAGTCATTTATTATCATTATCAAGTATTATTTACTGTATATAATCATATGTGTGATACTTTTATATGACTGTAGGAAAGCAGGTTTGTTTACACCAGCATTACCAAAACCTCATAATACATTGTGCTATGACTTTGGGATGTCTATGATGTCAGTAGGCAATAGGAATTTTTTAGCTCCATTATAATCTTATGGGACCACCATCATATATGCAGCCCACCATTGATAGAAACATCATTATGCCACACATCGCTGTATATATTTTGTCCCCCAATGATAAAGCACTGAATGCTGAAACAGTAAATACAAGTGAATAACCTAGAGACATTGTTGGAACAAAACTGCAAGAAATGTTATAAAAGTTTCCACATGTTTTCTCACATACTCCACCATTCAATTTTAATATAACACAAGTCTCAAATTATCTTTTCTTGTCACTAGCATGACACAAACTAGAATTCTTATGGGGACAAGAGTGCAATGAGACAATTGCATATCACAGAATATTAATTTAGGCGTTAGCACAAGTAAATTTCTAACACAAATATCATTTGGTACCATCATGTGAAGGTTCAAATTCTTACAAGTATTAAGGAAAGCTGGTCTTACAACCAATTAATTTATAGTCAATCTTGTTAGGATTTCTGGCCAGATGTTTTCCTTTGGGAGATCCAAAAGAAAAAGGTACATTATTCTTCATGTAATTTTCCCAAAATGAATGTAGTTCATAGAATTCTCTTATTAAAAATAAGAACTTGAATTTTTGGTAATTTAAATGCCAAGCATTTGTAAATTTTTTTTTTTAAGATGCCTTTTCTTAATCTTACAAACTAATACTAGTATTTTTTTTTTTTAAGGTGGAACATAAGAAACATTGAAGTAAAAGAAAAAAATTTTTACAACAATTTTTTCCTGTTATAGTTTGGGACAAAATCTTTTCCAGTGTAATGTATATAGCCAACTCTAACCAAAGTTTTAAATATTAGATACAAACTGGAAGAAAAAATAACTTTTAAAATGGAATTTAATATGTAACTCTGCATTGACTTTTCATCTAAATTTTCCATGGCTTTGATATTTTTCCTAGCTGAACCAGTCCCACCCTTTGCACTAACATGTACTAAAACAAAATAGTAAACTATTTTTTAATTAGTATAAAAGAATAAAATGACTCAAGCATGTTTTATTAGTGTATATTACATAATCATTTTAAAACACTTCCCCTAATTTAACTATAATGAGTCAGGATCAGTAAGAAACAGAACAATTTCTTATCTTTAACTTGAGCCAAATGTTCCACCAACATTTGTAAAAAGATACTGACAAATTTACTGCTTCAGCTTTTCATTTTATATTCTTGACACTGAACAGATTTAAGAGTTAGAAAATAAGCAGGATATATTCAGTTAGGAAAACATAGATAACAAGAAATTGACAAAGAATAGTTAATATTTTGGATTAAAAATGTAAATCTCATGATTAAATGATGTCTGAACAATTCTAAAATCACTATACTATATATATATATATATATATATATATATATATTATTCTCTTTATGGAGACATAGTCCGTGGAGAGTTTGTCTTTCTAAAATCAGGGATAGGAACAACCAAAAATGTCCTTTGCTAGATACAGAGTAAGCATTAAATAAATTAAATTAGTTCCTTATTCCCTGGACTGCTTAAAAAACAAACATGACAATAAAAGTAAACATCAACAGTAAAATAGTTTCCAGCATCTGTTTAAGTTTTACTGTATTCAATAGTACTAAAATCATGCACTTACATCCATAAAACATTCATTTTCTCTCTTTTGTTTATTTCAGCTTTATTTCATTTCTTTTCCTTAGTCTTTATTGGAGAAAGATGCCCTCAGGCACTGCAATTACTGAATTAACTGATTTTCAACTGTCGTAAACTAAAATATGAAAATATCGACATATTTGAAAAACAGCCTTAACTACACATTATACATGGAATCATATTTACTATTCCCAAGATACTAGAAATTTTCTATTCTGTGCAAAACTGAAAGTCACACACCGAGAAATGAGAGAAGCATTTGGGCAAATCTGCCTTATGACTCTCTTATGAATCTCTTTCCACTATGTAAATATAAACTGCATTAAAGTCAGCCTTTGTATTAGAAGAATGCTTACATAGCTTTCAAAATATCCAGGTTTTAGCTGTCCTAATTTTGCTGACAAAAGGGGAATTCATATTATAAATATGTGGGAAAAAACCCATACAGGATTCAAAGACTGTAATAGTGTTAATGAACAGTTTAATTTAGAAGAAAAATGTTGTGTGGGAGAGCATGAGAGAAGGAAAGTACCACCGAAGGAGGATGGCAGAGGGTGGCTGAGGTCAGGGTCTGTCTTTAACATTCACTTCCTCCTACTCAAGGGTAATGAAGGAGAAAAAAAATGTGTTCTCAGGATTAGAGTCTCTCCTAGAGACCTCATTAAGTGCTTCATACCTAAATGTTAAAAAGCCAAGAAAACATTCATACAGAGAAATACATGGGAATATTAAACTATATGGGGTATATATTTCAACTTAGTTGGTAGTCAGAATTTTAAAAACACGGTAACATAGAAATTGCCAGAAGGTCACAATTAAGCCATTTAAATTATCAAATTAGGCTTCTTGTTTAGGGAAGACAGGTTTAGAAAAACAAACTGAAATGAAACTCAGACTAGAATGACATGAATGAAATTTTTAATGAGTAGAGTCATACTTTGTTTTATTGGGCTTCACTTTGTGTCCACAGATACTGCATTTTTTTACAAATTATAGGTTTGTTGTGACTCTCATCCAGCAAGTCTAACTGCGCCATTTTCCAATAGCATGCACTCACTTCGAGTCTCTTGTGTTACATTTTGGTAATTCTTGCAATATTTCAAACTTTTCATGATTATTATATCTGTTATGGTAATCTGTGATCAGTGATCTTTGATACTACTATTGTAATTGCAGATGTGGTAGAAATAGCAAAAGAACTATAATTGGAAATGGAGCCTGAAGAGGTGACTGAATTGTTGCAATCTCATGATAAAGTTTGAATATATGAGGAGTAGCTTCTCATGGATGAGCAAAGAAAGTAATTCCTTGAGATGGAATCTACCCTTGGTGAAGATGCTGTCAACATTGTTGAAATGACAACAAATAATTTAGAATATTACATAAACTTAGTTGATAAAGCAGCATCAGGGTTTGAGAGGATTGACTCCAAATTTGAAAGAAGTTGTGTGGGTAAAATGCTATCAAACAGCATCCCATGTGGCAGAAATCTCTCATGGAAAAAAAGAGTCAATGGATTTGGCAAACTTCGTAGTGGTCTTATGTTAAGAAATTATCACAGTCACCTCAACCTTCAGGGACGACCACCCTGATCAGTAAGTAGTCACCAAGATCCAGGCAAGATCCTCAACCAGCAAAAAGATTACAACTCACTGAAGGCTCAAATGAACATTAGCATTTTTTAGGAATATTTTAAATTAAGGTATGTACTTTGGGTTTTTTTAGACATAATGCTCTTGTACACTTTAATAGACTACAGCAAAGTGTAAATATGACTTTTATATGTACTGGGAAACCAAAAAAATTGTATGACTCACTTTATTGCAATATTTGCTTTACTGCAGTGGTCTGGAACTGAACCTGCAATATCTCTGAGGCATGCCTGCATATTTTCAAGGAAGAGTACTTATGGTTCCTGACTATTGAGATTGACTTAAAAATCATTTAGTTTAAAACCGTTTGAACTGTATTTTATTGTGATTGAAAAAACACATGAAAAGTTCAATATCAAATTATACTTTTTATAATATATAATTTTTAAATACAACTACAATTCAATATATTAAGGTCAAGTAATCTATACATACATTGAAACCTTGTATAATCATTTAAAATTATGATCCACTATACCTTGTAGAGTCAGGTCGATATTTAAAAAGGCAAAAAATAAAACTTTGTTCAGTCAGATTTCTCTTAGAATTTAAATAAAACGTTGTCTTCAGACAAATTATTCTGCAGAAAAAACAACAGGTTTTTTTGCTTTCTGTTTTTTTTTTTTAGTGGAAGGAAATAGATAAACAGAATTCTCATTTTAGTCTTTTAGCAACCGTATTTTTTAAAAATAAAAAAGGATTATTTGAGTATTTGAAAAAATAGGAATATGTAAAAATGGTTACCTTCATAATTCTTCAAAAATCTAGTTATCAAGGGAAGTTTATCTAAATGCAACTACGGCTGTCCTTTGGTATACTGGAGGGATTGGTTCCAGGACCCCAGCATATTCCAAAATCGGCTGATAAGCAAGTCCTGCTGTTGGCCCTACAGAACCACATATGTGCAAAGTCAGCCCTCCATATATTCAGGATTCACATCCCACAAATGCTGTATTTTTCATTTGCTTTTGGTTGAAAAAGGTCATGTATAAGTAGAGTCACACAGTTTAAACCTGTGTTGTTCAAAGGTCAACTGTATATTCCTTAAGGCTATATTAAAGATTTCAAATATGAATTAATACATTGAAACTCCCAAATTAAGAATTCTATGATGTGGGTATTCTTAAATATGACAAACTTCTCTCCGTCTAGAATGTTTAAAAAAAACTTAGTAACAAAAATCTAAATCTCAATCTCATTTAAGAAGCAATAGTTCTGGTTTATCAAAATTACAGAACAGGTAAAAAATAAAAGTTATGTCTCCCTATCTTCTTTCGTTCCTCTTTATAGTAATTTGTAGGAAACTTTATTACTTTATTATAAAACACTGTCCTTGATTAGCATAAGAGGTTATAGATTACAGTTCTACCTTTGTCATTAACCCGTGTCCTCTTGGACAAGTCACTACACCTTTCTGTAAATTAGGTGATTGGATTTGATCATTGGTATGATTTATTCTTAATATCTCTAGGTCTCTCATGACTTAACGATACATGGTTGAAGAAAAGTGGTTTAGAAAAATAAGAGACAACTAAATTTTCATTATATTTTTATCAGTAAATTTGGTAATCAAACATATAATTCTGTAGACAGAATATGTTAGCTTATGTGGTGATTAACGAATGGTTCATTCATTCAGGACCCTGGGAATGTTGTTTCAGATGATCACAGGGGATTGCAAACAATTTCAGCTTGACTGCAGAATTCACTAGCAACTAACATTAAGCAACATTCAAAAGATAGTATTACATTCTTTTTTATGGCTGAGCCCTATTTCATTTGTGCGTGTGTGTGTGTGTGTGTGTGTGTGTGTGTGTATCTCACACTTTCTTTATCCAATTGTATCCAATCATTGGTTAATAGGCAGTTAGGTTGATTCCATATCTTGGCCATTGTGAATAGTGCTGCCATAAACATACAAGTGCAGGTATCTTTTTGATAGAATGATTTATTTTCCTTTCGGTAGATACCTAGTAGTGAGATTGCTGGATCAATGGTAGTTCTATTTTTAATTTTTTAAGAAAACTCGATACTACTTTCCAAAGAGGCTGTACTAATTTACACTCCCATGAACAGTGTATAAGAGTTTGCTTTTCCTCACATCCCCACCAGGATCTATTGTTTTTTGACTTTTTAAGAATGGTCATTCTGAGTGGTGTAAGATGGTATCTCACTATGGCTTTAATTTGAATTTCTCTGATAATTAGTGATACTGAACATTTTTTCATAAGTTTTTTTGGCCATTTTGTATGCCTTCTTTTGAAAAATGTCTGTTCATGTCATTTAACCACTTTTTAATGAATGAGGTTATTTTTTTTTCTTGTTGAGTGGTTTGAATTCTCTGTAGATTCTAAATATCAGACCTTTGTCAGATGCATAGTTTGCAAATAGTTTTGCCCATTCTGTAGGTTGTTTATTTATTCTGTTGATTATTTCTTTTGCTATGCAGAAGCTTTTTAGCTTAATTAGGTCTCATTCGTTTATTTTTGTTTCTGTTGCATTTGCTTTTGAGGTCTTAGTCATAAATTCTTTGCCTAGGCCAATGCCCAGAAGAGTTTTTACTAAGTTTTCTTCTAGAACTTTTATTGTTTCAGGCCTTTATTTAAGTCTTTAATCCATCTTTAGTTATATAGTTAGAAATAGGGGTCCAGTTTCCTTCTTCTGCAATATGGCTATTCAATTTTCCTAGAACCATTTATTGAATAGGGTGTTCTTTTCCCAATGTATGCCTTTGTCTACTTTGTTGAAGATCAATCAGTTTATTGTAGATATGTGGCTTTATTTCTAGTTTCTCTATTTTTTTCTCCATTGATCTATGTGTCTATTTTTACATTAGTACCATTATGTTTTGGTTACTGTGGTCTTGTAGTATAATTGGAAGTCAAGTAATGTGATGCCTCCAGATTTGTTCTTTTTGTTTAGGATTCCTTTGGCTGTTCAGGCTCCTTTATGGCTCCACATGAATTTTAGGATTGTTTTTTTCTAATTTTGTGAGAAATGACATTGGTATTTTGACAGGAATTGCATCAACTCTGTAGATTGCTTTGGGCAGTATGGTCATTTCAACAATATTGATTCTTCCAATCCATGACCATGGGATGTTTTTCCATTTGTCTCATCTATGATTCCTTTCATCAGTGTTTTGTAGTTTTCCTTGTAGAGATCTTTTACCTCTTTGGTTAAATATATTCCTAGGTATTTTATTTTTTATAGCTATTATAAATGGAATTGAGTTCTTGATTTGGTTCTTAGCTTGGTTGTTATCAGAGTGTAGAAATGCTGCTGATTTTTGTACATTGATTTTGTATCCTGAGACTTTATTGAATTCATTTATCAAAAAATGGGAGTCTTCTGGAGGTATCTTTAGAGTTTTCTAGGTATAAGATTGTATCATCAGCAAATAGAGATACTTTGACTTCCTCTTTTTTTAATTTGGATGCCCTTTATTTCTTTCTCTTGTCTGATTGTCCTGGCTAGAACTCCCAGTACTATGCTGAATAGGAGTGGTGAAAGTGGGTAGTCTTGTCTTGTTCCATTTCTTAATGGGATTGCTGGATCAAATGGTATTTCTATTTTTAGTTCTTTGAGGTATCTCTGAATTACTTTCCACAGGGGTTGTACTAATTTGCAGTCCCACCAGCAGTGTAAGAGTGTTCTAATCTCTCCACCTCTACACCAGCATTTGCTGTTTTGGGACGTTTTGATAAAGGCCATTCTCACTGGAATTAGGTGATATCACATTGTGGTTTTGATTTACATTTCCCTAATGTTTAGAGATGTTCAGCACTTTTTTATATGTTTGCTGGCCATTATTCTGCAGAAGGTTGAAACTGGATCCCCACC